>JANHFT010010410.1:106039-119745 GCA_032467955.1 Pseudoxenodon macrops | reverse complement strand
CCATTCCTACTCTAGATTAATATTTACTCATGGAAGTGGGTGGGGTCTGGAGTGGGCGGGTCTTAATTAGGTCTCATTTTGGGGGTAGGGCTTACATTGGGCACGTGTAAAATCAAGCTGGGACTTACTTTCGGGGTAGGTCATATTTTCAGGAAAACATGGTATTAAAGATCTGTTTAATCCATGCAAGGATGTAGATTACTTTCCTCAAACTTTCTCAGACTTTCTGAATGTTCACCACTCAGGCTAGCTAAATGTCTCTAACTAGCAAATTGTTCACAAATTATAGCCATAAAGACGTGTCTTTCGGGATACAGGAAAATGATTGCTAGAACAGAGTGCAGATCAATAATTTGCACTGAGAGTTTATATGGTGGCCAATATCTGAATATCTGTGTGTATAAGAAAGTGCTGACTGAGAGGTATTGATGAAGATGGAAAGGAATGATTGAATTTGTGCAAGTATGTACATGTGAAGTACGCTTACAGGGCAGAAAAATGGATATGAGTGTTAATGTAAAGGAGTGATGATATACATTGGGAATATATTTGCATATATTAAATTCAGTGTCTGTACATGTATGTTGACTGTTATTTGTTTGCATGCTTGGCAAAGCTGTGAATGTAGGTATGAATGCTCATCCTGTGAACGTGAACGTGATCGAGTGTGCTTGCTCTGGGTAATTTTTATCCTCATTTTTCAATTGGATAGAAAATCCTCCAGAGCATGAACACAGTACTCTATCTGTCTAGAAGGATTCTCAGATTGGGTTTTAGGCAGGATAACAAAAGAAATGTAGCATAAACTCTACTTCCTCCCAACTGGAATTGTTTTCAATGGAATTGTTCATAGGGATAAATGTGAATCTTGGGGAGCCTTTTCAGTGCTAACTTAGAGAGGATGGGTTTGTTTTTTTGTTTATTTATTTATCACATTTTGATGCTGCCCATCTCCCCTGTAAGGAGCCTGGTAAATGAAATCACAATTAAGGGTTGAATTATGACCACCTGTCTTAATATGGAATCCTAGGAGGCAATGCTGTATTTCAGGCAGCCTCCCCTGTAGCTATTTCTAGGCATGAACGGTAAGTGTTGCAGTTCAATTTGTTGCAAGATGTAAATCCAAGGTAGCTCAACCATACGATGATCACAAAATTTGATGTGATGCATGCCTCTCAGTTGGCAGTTCCAGTTTCCATTTCACTACACAACGTGGTGACTTTGTTTTGGGAGAAGAAACCAAACAAACAGTTTCGGTTTCTTAGATTTAGGTCAGAAGACTGGCAGTCACGGAATGATTGCTAATAAGAGACAATCGCTAATTACTGTAAAAAAGAAATCAGGTTATAATTGGATTTCATTACTGGAATTCATGGTGTTCGTTGGGTATATATTTATTTCGTTTTATGGTATCTGACTAATGGCTTCCATATTAGCATAAATATGTATGTTGTTTCTCACTCACCATTCTAACCTTTACTTTATTGTCTTTACTTTACTATTTGGCAATACCTTTATTGCCAAAATAAGTTGGATTTTAAACTCAACCTAGTCCATGGAAGTATTTAACAATGTGTGTTTAAATCCCATTTCTAATCTATCCTACTCCATCCCAATAATCAAACTGCGAACTATTTCTTCCACTCATCTTTACTTACTAACAATTATTTTTTTTATTCAGTTTCTAAGCAGAGCAGTATCGTCTCCTGAGCCTCTTTCTCCTTCCATGGAGAAGAGATCATGAACACTAACTTGGCAGCACAACAATTGTGGGGTTTTTATGTTCCTGAACATTCATGCCCTTCTTTTCCTTTTTGTCTCCCTAATTCATTTCCATCCTTGTGGTGATATGTAATTAACTGTGTTTTTCTTTTCTTGTATGGCCTTTTAATTTTGTGTAATGGAATAGATTATATATGGCAGGTTGGGCTAGTGCAGCACAATATCTGATCACCACTGATATACCTGTTGATGATTTCTTTGGGGAACAGTACACTGGAAGGGTAAGAGCAAAGTATTGGATTTCTGAACATCTGGAAATATAATAGGACCTAATCATCACTGTCAACATAATTAAGAGAATTGCATCAACTTCAATATTACCAAGGATATCGAGTCCCAGAAATGAGATTTTAAAATATCCCACTCTTTCAAAATAAGCAGCAAATTTTGAATAGCAAAGTTGGCACTTCAGAGAGCCTGTATAAATACTCTTCACTGACATTTAAATAGAAGCCAGGTTCATTTGCTACATTTGAAAATAATTCATAGTCATATAAAAGAAGAAGGACTGAATGGCTAAGTTCAAACTTCATGGAAAATCATGTTAAAGATAGGTAATTATTAATGTCACCTTAAATGGAGAAATTGTGAGTATATAACTAAGATTTAGAAATTCTAATTTGAGAACTTTATAAAGCATTTGCTACTTACAGTACTATGATTCTGTGTGTTATCTGAATAGAAGAATCATATCTATAGACCTTGCTCTGGCAGCCAGGAAAAGGAAACAATTCTAAACTATGGTTTGCTATTATTATTATTATTATTAGGGTTGCCAGGTGTATCAAATCATTTTATCCCTTATTTATTTCCTAATTCAATTTTTGACTTTTTTGCTAATGTTGTTCCATATTGGCATAGACCTAGAATGTTATAAATGTAGGTTAAATAGACCCCAATTTTTGATTCAAGACATCTTTTCCTTATATACTTTTGTTTACAGTATATATAGTTTCTTAAAAGACCAGTCCTCAAATTCTGCCATGCACTTATTGAGTGAATAATTCCATTTGTCATCTATGGATTTGCTACTTTTACCACAAATGTAAAATAAGTAAAATAAACATATCAAGTGTAGGATAAATTATGAAATTAAAAAACATATCTACTCCAACACCTACAGTTTTCAGTTGTCAGTTACTGAGTGATGCACCATATCAAAAGACATTGGACCAAGTGAGATATTAGCGGACCAGTGGACCAAAGTTATCTTGAGTAATAACCGTAGAGTCAGAAATGAGTGTTAACTTAAAGATATTGGTTTTCTGCCCAGATGGACATGCACTCAGAGCAGTATCAGTCCACAGTATAACATCTGTGAGCAGATGGTACAGATCCGAGACGATCATATCCGGTTTATCTCTGAACTTGCTCGCTACAGCAACAGTGAGGTAAGCTTCCATGAAGGGCTGTGCTGCACAATCCATGTTTGAAAGAATTAATGTTGAGTGTGTTTCATGGGAAATTCATTATTACTCTGTTTCTGTGTTTGATTATGGTGTTGGAATGCAAATAGCTTGCCTCTTGGAGATTCAGATGATGAATGTCCAATTCTGTCTATTCCAACCAACAGCAGCTCTCCAGATTTTCTACTCTTCAGAGTAGAAAGATTTTTCTCATTCAAAAGTATGTAACTCTCTCTGTTCTTCTGTATCATAGATACAGTCTGCGGTCCAATTATTATTTACTGTTTTGCATAAAAAACTATATAATGCAATATCCCAGGGCCATGTATGCTGCCTGCAAGTTTTTTCAAAGGTTGCCTTTAAACTGTACGTTTTTAAATTTAGATGGTAGGGAAAAAATATTAAAAAATAATCTTTGTAATTCTGTTTCATTGATTTTTTTTCAATTAAATATTAAACCAAATCAATTTTAGTCTTTGTCCAGATTCCATCTACTTATTTTAATTGTGGATCCATTATACAATTGAAGAATAAATATGAACCTCCTTCTAAAAACAATTAAACACCCCTAGGTGTTCCTAGGCCTCCCAAATTCCAAATTGCTTTTAGTGCTGTCAGATGACATAGTGTTCAACATTCTTTAAACCTACCACCTGTGTAGCTTGGATTTCTACGGCCTTTCCCATTTCAAAGTTTAAAAAACATTCACAATTAGTCAGTGGGCAGATGGTTGCCTGCACAATAGAGAGCACTATGCTACACAATATATTTGCATATATGAACCCAAAGGAGAAGTTATCCTTGATTTCTCTTCCCCTCGTTCCCTGTCCATCAATTAACACTTGTTGATGAATGTTTGCAATGTCTTGCTCAGTTAATGAAAATAGCAACATGAAGCGACTAAAGGAAAAGATTCCTGAGTGAGACAGATGTCTACTCCTTTTCCAGGTTGTAACGGGCTCAGGATTGGACAGTCAGAAGTCAGATGAAGAATATAGGGAGCTTTTTGACCTGGCTTTACGGGGACTTCAACTTTTGTCTAAGTGGAGTGCACATGTGATGGAAGTGGTAAATATTTTTTTCCTGATACATTTATATGTTGCTTTTTAAGGTAAAGCTGCCTTCAGCATAAACCAGAGACTTGAACATGTTTTAATTTACTTTCCCTCTAAAGCTTGCAAAAATTGAACTCATTTAAAGATGTGCATGCCTGTGCACTGTTTACAAAACCTGACCTTAAAAATAGAATGCACATATACTGGAGAAATTACGTTATAGGCTGAATTTAGTGTTTTCCGAGAAATCAGTATGTTGGATTTTTCCAACTGGATTTTCTGTGTTTTTTCCCCCCTCGAAGTATTCTTGGAAGCTAGTCCATCCCACGGATAAGTTCTGTAACAAAGATTGTCCAGGCACTGCTGAAGAGTACGAGAGAGCTACAAGATACAATTATACCAGTGAGGAAAAGTTTGCTTTTGTGGAGGTAGGTGGCTATATCCCTCATTTTTGCCCAGGGTAGATGGTTTCCTTGAATGGATGACTGAAGCAATATTGTGTTGAAATGGGATATTGGAGGATCCAGACATTGCTGTCTTCAATTTACAAGTGTCCTGTTTTCTCCACTTCTCGTATTCTTGTATGCAGAGAAAAACCACTCAAATCCAGGGCTTCCAGGATGCCTTTGGGATGCTGTCCTCAGATTGCACATGAATGGACCTGGTATAGTTAAAAGAGCCACACTGACTATTTTTTATTCTATGCAGGTTATTGCTATGATCAAGGGCCTGCAAGTGCTCATGGGTCGCATGGAGAGTGTCTTCAACCAGGCTATCAGGAATACGATCTATGCTGCTCTACAGGACTTTGCTCAGGTGACCCTGAGAGAACCCCTGAGGCAAGCGGTCAGGAAGAAGAAAAATGTCCTCATCAGGTAACTGAAGTTTTGTAAATACATGGACCTACACCCATTAAATTAGCATGCATGTTTCTAAGTGCAGGATTGATTCCATGCATGGCTCACAGAAAATTCCAGGCTAAATCTCTAATATTGACAATTAAAAAAGTAGAAAGCTTTGGAAAATACTTAGGCTGCAAGTATAGAAAACTGGAAGAAGAACAGTGCCAGGTTAGATGGAACAATAGTGGCCAGGCAATGCATTTTCAAATACTCACTGTACCCAAGAAGTTGTATTTAGAAAATCAGCATTCCAGACAGTATCCACATATGCTGAATATTCGGTCAGTAATTGCTTCCATAGAGAAGATCTTGATAGGACATGGATTATGGTCATGTCTCTTATAACCATGAAGCTTTGGGGTTGTGGTTTTTACTTTTCTCTAGTTTCTATTGGCTGTCATTTAATAAACTATCAGAACATTTTGTTTCTCCTATTCTCCCTGCTGCCACCGCTGCCACCAACACACACAATCTCTTTGTCTGTGTGGGTGTGTAATATAATGCGTATGTATGTGTGGGTGTAACTGAAGACAGTCTTCATTCATCTGCTGCCTCATAGCCTGAATGAATTAGCAACTGAAATTAGCCTTTTAATGTGGTATGGAATACTTAACTCTTTTTACATACCAAAGTAGTTGAGGTTTTTTTGTATTCATTAGTGCTGATGCTACTATCATTAAATATCAGATTTGTATGATATCCTTAAAGCTTCATGCAATGCTTACGTAATTATATTTCTACTTCATATTTAAATTGATTATTTAGACTTCACTGTAAACACAGCAATTCAGTTCAATGATAGAGCCACTCTTCATTTCCCCAGTGTTCTTCAGGCAATTAGAAAGACAATCTGTGATTGGGAGGGAGGACGTGAGCCTCCAAATGATCCCTGTCTGAGAGGGGAGAAAGATCCCAAAGGTGGTTTTGATATCAAAGTGCCACGACGAGCTGTTGGACCTTCAAGCACACAGGTATCTGTTCCTTTATTAAGAAGATGCAGGTTAATTTATGAACCAGATGTTTAGAATAGTTTTTTTTTTAATTATACTGTTCAGTTTCACACTGATAAAGTAAATAAAGACTCAGCCTTTCATCTTTCTGAAGTCAGTAAAATGAGGACCCAGACTGTTGAAATCAATATACTGACTCTGTAAGCTGCTTAAGAGAGGGCTATAAAGCACTGTGAAGCGGTATATAAGTCTAAGTGCTATTGCTATGGTGGTCACTTAACATCTGCTACAAAAAACATCGTAAAATGAGTTGATCACATGATCCACCAGCTTTACAACTGCCACATCTTACGATCATACCAGGCAGTCTCCATTGCAGTCATAATTTAAATATTACCTGTCTTCTATTATTTATCCACTTGTACATATCAGAGACTTCATTCCTCCTTTGAAAGAGATTGTTATAGCTATAATAGTAGAAGTAAACCTTCTCTGATCCAAAATGAATCTGTTTTTCCACTGAGATCAAGGAGGGAAGTTGAGTTGAGATTCCGATCTCCAAGTGAGTTCCATCTTCCAAGTTCTTTTGAGCAGGCCTACTCAATAGGACACCCTCAGTTGTGGAATAGCTGATATGGACTGATACCACCTCTCTTCTCAATTTCCACTAAATATGAATATGTTCTCAACTTACAACCACAATTGGGACTGGAATTTCAGTCATAAATCGGGACAGTTGTAAGTCAAGTTACCCATGTGACTAGACCTGATTTTACAACCATTTTATGGGGTCTTTAATCAAATCACATGGTTGTAAGGGCTAACCCTTTCTCTCGAATGCACGTTTTTTGCCAGAAATCAATGTAAAACATCAAAAACCACCCAAAAAGTAGAAAATTATGATGACCTGATTGCAGGATGCTGCAACCAGTCATAAATATAAGCTGGTTGCCAAGCACATGGTGTCATGTGACCAACAGGGAAGCCATGTGACATTTTATGACAACATCTTCCCAAGGCCCTTATAACCATCATAACCCAAAATAGTTGCTAAACAACTGGTATTAAGCTGCTCTACAATGTATACATGATTATTATTATTTATTAAAGGATTACTGTAATAATAGTCATCAACATGTCTTTTCAGCTTTATATGGTGAGAACCATGTTAGAATCCCTCATTGCAGACAAGAGTGGTTCAAAGAAGACTCTTAGAAGCAGCCTGGATGGACCGATAGTTCTGGCCATTGAAGAATTCCATAAACAGTCCTTCTTCTTTACACATCTTCTCAATATAAGTGGCAAGTAGCAACATCAACTCTGAAATAAATAACATAGACAGAATTAGCTTGTCAAGGGTAACCAGCTCTGGAACAATGAATTTTCAGTGCATTGTAATTTATATTAAAGAACTATTAGAACTGGGTGTGAACTTGAAAGAAATTGTTAGCCCAATTGTTTAGTTTTTTTTAAATAAATTGTGATCTTATTCTTGTAAGAAAACAGTCTAATTTTATATATTTATGTATACAACTTTATCAGCTCAAATATGCTGTTACATTATCTCTATATTATATTTTGTAACATGGACTTGCAGTATTTACATACTCTGCAATATATTTTTATGGTATATGCATTAAAGCTGTCTTGCACTTTATTTTGGGGAAATATGTTTTCGCTTACACTTTATATTGGGGAAATGTTTTATGCTTTCAGAAGCCCTCCAACAGTGCTGTGATTTGTCCCAACTTTGGTTCCGGGAATTTTTTCTGGAGTTGACCATGGGTCGCCGAATTCAGTTCCCCATTGAGATGTCAATGCCCTGGATTCTAACTGATCACATCCTGGATACCAAAGAACCCTCAATGATGGAGTAAGAACTCCAGGATGATATGAAATGTATCTGTGGGTGTCTTTGTGATAGAACTTGAAGGAATTTGATTTAATTCAAATTCAGCGTTGTGCTTCCTAACAGGGAGCAGTATTCAGTCTCCCTGTTTCTGTTGCATCTGCCAATCTCTTTGGAAGGATACTTTTATTTAATGCATGTAGTCTAGTGGTATCCTCACAAAGAGGAGTGAAGGGCTGAAGTGTTCTTAAACGACAGTTTATTTCATGTAGTATAAAGGAATTATGAATGATTTGCATAAAGCAATTTATTTATTTTCCTTTCGATTTTTAAAGATGTAAGGAAAAATTGATGATAGGAAATAATTTATGAGCAGGCTAATAGATGGGCACTTGGTTGATAGATGCTGATAGAAATGTTGCAAATGAATGAATTCATGAAAGTTTACAACTGTGTGCGATTGGCTGGATTCCATTGTAGCAGGCTTATGAAATACAATTTTATGCATGAAGAAATTTTGTTATACACCCAAAGAGATTGTAAGCAAATATTGATTCCTAATGCACAAAATTAAGAAAGCTTGCTTTAATATTATATCAAATTTTATGCAGGCTTTCCTGAAACCAGTAGTTTTAAATTAAATCGCATTTTAAAATTTCTACCATAGTTGAGACAAATGTTTGCACAAACATGTCTGTGCTGACCTATCTCATTAATTGCAGATATGTGCTCTATCCACTGGATCTTTACAACGATAGCGCCTATTATGCTTTGACCAAGTTTAAAAAGCAGTTTCTCTATGATGAAATTGAAGCAGAAGTGAGTTCTCTGCGCATTATTTTTGTTAATGATTAATATCAAACATTTGATTTATTTTACTTATATCACTTCAACTTTTATAAAGCCTGTTATTACAAAGCCCATTTTTTGTTCTTTTTCTACCAGGTGAACTTGTGTTTTGATCAATTTGTGTATAAACTGGCAGATCAAATCTTTGCTTACTATAAAGCAATGGCTGGCAGGTATGAAGCCTCTGTTGGTTTGGGGAGTGTTTGCACCAGCTATTAATGTTCTTCTGTATGGATAAATTAATTCCCGAGCTGAAAAATATATGGTTAGTGTCGCATTACGAGAAGTAGACATTACTGGACATTGATGGAAGAAGATAGTTCATACTCAAACATGATAACAGTAACACTGAAGGTTTTAAAGAAGATATTGGATAACTGTTTGTCTGAAGTGATGTAATGTTTCCTGCCTAGGCAGGGGGTTGGACTAGAATACCTCCAAGATCCCTTCCAACTCTGTTATTCTGTTAATTAATAGCAAACCTTTGCATAGTATTGCTTCTTGCTGAATGATAGTTTCTTCAGCAATTAAAAATCAACTGGTTGAATAATATTACCTAAAATCTGTTTTACATCAGAGAATCCAAACTCCTTTATTATCAAAATGGTAGCTGCTTCTAGAATATTTCATCTTTCCACAGATGGTTCACATAATTAATTTGGCAATTCACGTTGTCTGGATAAATTATTGGTTTTGATTTCTGCTAACGAGACAATACCTTCCCAAGGTAGCTTAACAAAATATTTTAGATATTGGAAACATTTTTCTCCAACCAAAAATTTTGGTTTGCAGATTTCTATGATGATGATGAGAATAGTAATAATATTCCTGACTAACCATCTTTTCATACTAACACTGAACAATATGAAGGAAAAAAGACATAGGGTCTTGTAACTCTATTCAGAAAAGCATTTAAAATTTTGTGGAGAGAAAGCAAGAATTGTTTCCATGTCAGTTTCTACCTTGAGCTTTCTTCTGTTTTTCTTTTCTTTTCCTTCATTATCGCTTAATGCAAGCACTATATCTTATTATATAGCTCTTCTTTTCACTGATGTCTTGAGAATAAATGAATTGTGGTAGTGAACAGACAATCAAGTAAAGATTCTTATGAGTATTTTTCATTCACAGCGTTTTACTGGATAAGCGCTTCCGGGCTGAATGTAAAAATTATGGAGTGATTATCCCTTACCCACCATCCAACCGCTATGAAACATTGCTCAAACAAAGACATGTCCAGGTACAATTTCCTTTTAGCAAATTCTTTGGTGTTTTTTTATGGACTGCTCTTTAGGACAAATTCTCACATTAATTTCCCATGCCAAAGTCTGCGCAAACAGGTATTGTAAGCCATACATTTCCTTGGCTTAGAATACTTGTTTGCAAGTATTTATGTTTTCCAGGTAACCATACTAGCAAAAGGTGTGTGTAAGGGCTTCACCTGTGAATCTCTGTATGGCAGAAGGCATTCTACATAAGACAGATTTTTTAGAAAACATAAAAAGTGCTCTCAGTATAAGGAAGGAAATAGATATTGGCTAACTCCGTTGGCAGTTTATCTTATAAAAAGTAATGTAGCCCAGGTAAGAAAAAATCTGGGGGGAAAGCTTTCAAAGAGATATTGCTGTAATTCACTATAAATGCTGTAATATTGCTGTAATTCACTATAAATGAAGGTGGGGAATTCCTCCAATTTTTCAAGATTTGGTTGCCCCAGGTGAACATTAAAGATGACTTATTGGAAGCTAATAGCTTTTGTCCCCTTAGTCTTGCTCAGCATCCTGAGGTTTGATATCTCATGCCAGTCCAAAACCTTAAGCGCTCTACTGTTCTGGCTCTGAACTATTTTTAATCGCCAATTTCTTGGTTTTACATTTGTGTCTTTTGCAGCTTCTAGGGAGGTCAATTGACTTGAACAGACTTATCACCCAGCGTATCTCAGCTGCGATGTACAAATCACTAGATCAGGCTATTAGCCGCTTTGAAAGTGAAGATCTGACATCCATAGTGGTAAGTATTGCTCCAAAACAAGGAACAAAATAAATATACATATACAAGACTACACAGTACTGCATGTCTAGTACAATTGTATCCATCAATACATTCTGTTTATTTCTATCAGTCTTTATTGTTATTACCCGTGTGATAATAAAATAAAAATACATCTGCTTTTATAGTTAATTCTATTTTGCTCACAAGTATGTTGAGGTGATATCAATCCTGTACCTAACTTTTGACATCTGTCTGCATTTAATGATTTTATTTATAGGCAAGAAAGAATTATCAATATTTCTTTGTAAATATCAAGATTTTCCATACATACATGCATAAGATTCAAGTTCTCCAGAAATTGGCAGGATGTTACAAACAACTTGGGTTGGGAAGATGCAAAAATTGGACTTGATTCTGATTCACAAATGCACTTTATACAAGTAGCCCTCGACTTACAACAATTCGTTTAGTGACTGTTTGAAGTTAAAATAGCACTGAAAAAAGTGACTTATGACCATTTTTCACACTTAATAACTGTTGAAGCAGCCCCATGGTCATGTGATCAAAATTCAGACCCTTGAAAACTGGCTCATATTTATGACGTTTGCAGTGTCCTGGGGTCATGTGATCACCTTTTGTGACTTTCTGACAAACAACTGTGGCAAGAAAGGTTGTAAAATGAGGAAAAATTCATTTAACAACTGCTTCATTTAGCAACAGAAATGTTGGGCTCAATTATGGTCGTAAGTTAGAGACTACCTGTTGATGGAATGCATTTGTTAATATTTGATGTCATCTAATAACATGGGACAAATAAACATTGATGTATGAGGAATTTCAGTTTTTATCCTGAAAAAGCAGAATTACTTACTTACTTTTTTCTTTTCTTTGCTTTTTTTTTTTCTTTTCTGATGCAGGAACTTGAATGGCTTTTGGAGATCAATCGTTTGACACATAGACTCTTGTGCAACCACATGACCTTGGACAGTTTTGATGCCATGTTCCGCGAGGCCAATCATAATGTTTCGGCTCCTTATGGGCGCATCACATTGCATGTCTTCTGGGAGCTAAACTTTGACTTTCTACCTAATTACTGCTACAATGGGTCTACTAACAGGTACAAATAAAATGTCAAAATAATATGTGTTGGTTCCCTCTCTGAAGACTAGAAATAAATCACTAAGCTGCTAGGATAAATAACAACAATAGTTTTTGTTGTTTACTGGTTCACTGCTCTTCCCAAATGCTAGAATAAATTTCTTAAGAAGAAGACTGGTTTCACAGTGTAACTAATTGCCAAGGGAGATAGTGGTCTTCACCATATATCTTCAAGTAGAAGCTCCACAACAATTTGTCTAGGATAATTTAATTTTTAATTATTGCACTGAGTAGATGTTGGGATTCTGTAGCCTAAATGGCTCCTTTCCATTCCATTAGTCCAAACCAGGTTGCATTATATAATAATTTCATGTAGTTGCTAGCATGGATGCAAAAATGTTAGATGTATTACTTGAAGATACATCTAAGATAGGTAGTATTAAATTAGGAAGCAATGTTTAATTGAAACATAGCTATTTTGTGTCATAAGTGAATTAGGATGACTGATGCAGCTCTCCTCTTTTTCCTCACACACACTTTTTTTGTGTCATTTGACAATTATTAGGTTTGTGCGGACAGCAATTCCATTCACCCAAGAACCCCAGAGAGATAAACCCGCCAATGTTCAGCCATATTACCTTTATGGCTCAAAGGTGAGTCAAACAACGTGTTTGCTGTTTCTAGAGCTCCATACAGCTGATAGGGCTTTTGAAAATTCCTGCACCCCTGATTTTATAGAATGCTTGGCAGGAATAATCAATAGTATGCAGTCCTGTTTTTTGATCACTTCAGAATAAAGGAGTTTACATTTTCCACGTTATGTCATCTGAAACAGTGCAGCATTGTGTATCAAATAATAACTCTAAACAAGGAAGCTAGTGCATGTCTGTAACTCACTATTTATGTATCAGAGCATTTCTGGAATTTTAAGAGGTCAGTTGCCCCCACCTCCCCCAGGTAATCAGTGGTTCACACTGTACTTAAGCCCAATATACAGGTAGTCTAGAGGCGGGTTCCTACCAGTTCTAGCCAGTTCTATAGAGTAGGTAGTAACTCTGTGATGATGTCATGGAGCCGGTTCCTTTGTTGTCTCCGTGGGTGACACCATTTTGGATTCTGCGCATGCACAGAACCTATTTTTTATTGCCTTGCGCGCTTTGCACATGCACTCGAGGCGCAACCCTTAGCGAACTGGCAGTAAGAAGATTCAGAACCCAGCTCTGAGATAGTCCTCAACTTTCAACCATCCATTTAGCGACCTTTCAAAGTTACAACAGCACTGAAAAAAACAACTTGCGACCAATTTTGACACTTGTGACTATTGCAGCATCCCCATGGTCACATGACCAAAATTCAGATGCTTGGCAACTTGGCAGTTTCCCGGGGTCAGGCGCTTATTTTTCGTGACCTTCTGACAAGCAACGTTAATGGGATAGCCAGATTCACAAAACAACGCTGTTACTAACTGAACAACTTAGCGGTAAATCACTTAACAACTGTGGACAGAAAAGGTCATAAAATGTGCTTAAGCTCACATTGCTCAGCAACAGAAATTTTGGACTCGATCGTGGTTGCAAGTTGAGTGCATTGTACATCACAACTTTCATGCTGTTTTTAGGAGCAAGTTCCCACTGTTAGGAGACAGAAGCAACTTTCTAAAATGGACTCTGTTCTTTTGGCATCAGAAAATATATCAACAAAGCTCAGACTGCAGGGCTAGTAGTACAGCTTCTACCCTGCATTGCTAAATTATCTTTCCATGGCTTTAGATTATCTTTTAAAGAAAGCTTATGAATCAATGTGTTGTTGTTTAGTAGCTGTTTGAA
>JANHFT010010410.1:75400-105939 GCA_032467955.1 Pseudoxenodon macrops | reverse complement strand
CCTTTCAAAGTTACAACAGCACTAAAAAAAACAACTTGCGACCAGTTTTGACACTTGTGACTATTGCAGCATCCCCATGGTCACATGACCAAAATTCAGATGCTTGGCAACTGGCATGCATGCATGCCAGTTGCAGTTTCCCGGGGTCAGGCGCTTATCTTTCGTGACCTTCTGACAAGCAACGTTAATGGGAAAGCCAGATTCACAAAACAACACTGTTACTAACTGAACAACTTAGTGGTAATTCACTTAACAACTGTGGACAGAAAAGGTCATAAAATGGGGCAAAACGTGCTTAGGCTCACATTGCTCAGCAACAGACATTTTGGACTCTATCGTGGTTGCAAGTTGAGGGCATCGTACATTATGCATCACAACTTTCATGCTGTTTTTAGGAGCAGCTCCCACTGTTAGGAGACAGAAGCAACTTTCTAAAATGGACTCTAACTGTTCTTTTGGCATCAGAAAATATATCAACAAAGCTCAGACTGCAGGGCTAGTACTACAGCTTCTACCTTGCATTGCTAAATTATCTTTCCATGGCTTTAGATTATCTTTTAAAGAAAGCTTAAGAATCAATGTGTTGTTGTTTAGTAGCTGTTTGAAATGCCATGGCTAAAAGAAAAAAAGAATCTGAGCCAAATTGTTTGGTTATTAGGGGAAAGAATAAAATATCAATCATTGTCTGATGGTTATCAACATATTGTCCTTACCATAATATCTTACTTGTCTTATTAAAAAAATGTTTTGCTCCTCTTATTCTCAGCCACTCAACATTGCATACAGCCACATTTATAGCTCTTACCGAAACTTTGTGGGACCTCCCCACTTCAAGACAATCTGCCGACTCCTTGGGTACCAAGGAATTGCTGTTGTGATGGAAGAATTGCTGAAGATTGTCAAAAGCCTGGTAATGGGGATAAATAAATAAACCCACTGCTTTTAATCCTCGTCTTTCTTCTTCTCTTATTCCTCCTAAAGTTCCTTGTGGTTCCCCAAAATCTGCTCCAGAAATTTCACTGATGTTCTGGCAATGATTTGAGAGGGATCGGATCGGAAGTGGATCTGGGGAAGAGAAGAAGGAAAATTCATGTTGTGTAAATAGACGTTGATTCATGGGACATTCAACATAGCTCCAATATTGCAAGGCAGATTTTAATTAATTTTCCAGACATGGGATTTGAGGGAGCTTTTCACATCTGCCAGTAATTCTGCTATAAATCTCTAATTATTCTGGCAGAAATGGAGCTCCCATGAAATGGTAAACCTGTGTTCAGAAATCCATATACCAAAATGATCAGATCAACATATGATTTCTTGGTAGCAAAAGGGGAAAAAAGAAAAAAAATACTTTTTGCACTAAAATATAAAAATATAAAAAGCCTACTTGGGTTTTTAAAGTAGGGTTATTATTAGTGTAAACTTTTTTAATTGTTTTCTTATTTTTCTTAGTCTTGTGTTATCAAAGAAAAATATTTTTAAACAGCTATTTGAATATATGTAAGTATTGTAGCAGACTTAAGTGATTTAAAAGTACTTGTTTGGATCCCAGCTCAAAAACACTATGAGGAGCTTCCAGAGACCGAGAAATGTGCACATCCAGTTGCCAATTTCAATCATCTGTTTTTATTTGGCAAATGTTTCCCTTTGGGCTTTGGAACTTCTGAAGCCTCAGCTTCTTCCTACAAATGATTGAACTCAGAAGATGTTTCTGGCACTGTTACATTTGTTTACTTCTGTTTAATAAGCCATTATATTTAAAGCTTCCTTCTTCTGTGAACTGAGTGAGGTAGGATCAAGATTACTTGCAACTGCATAAATTGGCTGAAGGGAGCCAAGATTTGCAGCTGCAGGCCACTTTGTAAAACTGCAGATGCTTTGAATGTTGAGTCTACTTCCCAGAGCTGACATTCATCTCCAATTGCTTCTGATAGCTGCAAGGAACCATCCTTCAGTATGTGAAGACCTTGATAGAGGTGATGCCCAAGATTTGCCGCCTGCCAAGGCATGAGTATGGATCTCCAGGTTAGTACTGTGGGATTAGTAAATCTGCATAATACTAAGGAGAAATGTCCTGACAGTGAGAACAATTAATTAGTGGACCAGTTTTGTCTCCAGAAGTTCTGGGTACTCCAACACTGGAGATTTTTAAGAAGAGATTGGACAACCATTTGTCTGAAATGGTATAGGGTTTCCTGCTTGAGCAGGGGGTTGGACTAAAAGATCTCCAAGGTTCCTTCCAACTTTATTATTATGTTAATTCTTATTTGTTTATCACATTTGGGCGTTCCTGTCCTTTGTCCAAAATCATCAGCAGGACTTATTTTGAATTATACTATATTAACCTATTCATTGTACTACCCATTAAATTTTATCTGCATGTGCGAGGCAATTTTTTCTGGTTTCCATTTGTGCTTTAGACATGTAAAAAAATATTCTTAAAATTACAGAGGTTTAATTTAGCAACTAATTGAGAGTTATAGAAACAACCTAATTACTGTATAAGAATCACTGTAAAAACAAAGAGTTGAGCCCTGTGCAAGAATCCAAATTAAGGCATCCCAGATATGCCAATAACTTACCTGGGCTGTTAGTTCCACTGACAAACTTGCTATTGGGATTATTTTTTTTTGTAATATTAAATGTTAGAGTATGTTTAGAGTAAATTAAACCACTATTCTTCTGGCACATCAGAATGAAATTTTTGAACTTCCACAACTTCCTTTCAAGTATTTGAAAAGTGTTGTAATAGTTCATCCATTCCAATCCTCTCTCAAAGCTAAAATTTTACAGGTCCTACAGTTTATTCTCATAGGACTTCATTTCCAGTCCCCTGATTGTCCTCTTTGTACTACTATAAACCCATTCCAGTTATTTTGAATCCTTAAAATATGATTCTCAGAATGGGATACCGTATTTAAAATGGAATCTGAACAAAGCAGAAGAAAGTGGAACAGTTACTTCCCATGATTTGGAACGTATTTTTTCTTTTGATGCAGTCTAAAAATTGCCTTTGTCTTTTTTTGCAGCCACATCACACTGTTTGCAATTAGCTGCTATCACAAGATCTTTTTTTACAAGTTCTGTTACCAAACTAAGAATCCCCATCCTGTACATGTGTGTTGGTTTCTTAGTGAAGAGTTTTCTATTTGTTTCTGTTCCTTACCCACATTGTTTTAATTTTCTAACCCATTAACAAAATCTGAGGCACCACCTCTTACCAATTATATCTGCACATTGCATTTGATATGCTTCAGAGAGGATATAATTCAGATCCTTCTGCTAGGAACTTACACCTGGCAGGTCCTATGAGGTGGGCCTAGATAAACCTCCAAATGGCCTCCATGTCTCTCAGAGCGCTAACAACCAGATGGCTGCAAAGAATATAATTCCTTTCATTCGCCACCATTCAGTCAGAACTGAATAAGCTTCTTGGATGAGAAGTGAAACGTTCTCAAGGACAAACTAAGAAAGTCCAGATGCCTTTTGAAAAAGCACCTTTGGGTCTTTTAATTATATCATGCTTTTCCACAGGAATCCTGGAGTTTTTCCATCACCAGCTGAAGGACATAATTGAATACGCAGAACTAAAGACTGATGTATTCCAAAGTCTGAGGGAAGTGGGTAATGCCATTCTTTTCTGCCTTCTCATAGAACAGGCCCTGGTGAGTTAAAATGAATTATTTGGGAAAATAATTGGGCTTAAATCATTATACGTGAAACAAAGGAACAAACAAATGTGCTACTGTATCTGTGTTCAATTAGATGTCAATTTAGCTCTGAGCTATATAACTTCTTAGTTCAGGAACTCCTACCTTGCCAGTCCTCCTGCACAGCGGTTTCTCCAACCTCTATGCCATTCAAATGGGTGGATGTCAAATCCCAGAATTTACGGTAGCAATGGCCATGCTGCTTGGGATATTCAGTGAGCTAAAGCCTACGCAGCCAAAAAGGTCCAGGATTGAAAAGGATGCTGCAGCTTGGTAATACTTGTCACAGTACTCTTCAGTGACTTGCCAAAAGCCTGGCAGGATGAAGTACAGAGACAAACACAGAAACAAAAGTGCTTGTCCATATTAATGCGCTCTTGAGTGCCTAAAGACAGAACCGATGAGCTGATTTTATTTATTTACTTACGTGCTTTTCCATTTCTTATTGCAAAAAAACACAGTTGCCTTCAGGCTTCATTGCAGATTGTGGTCAGCTACATCTCTAACAAACTACAATAGTATCAAAATGATAGCATGTGCACATTGAGAACATGATATATGTGCTTCATACGTGCTTCAATTTTGAAATGATTGATAACCCTTGCCTATCAATCCCACTTCAGTAGTAATAGTGGCAGTGCATGTTGTTAATTTTGCATAAAATTGTTCTTAATATCTGTAAAGACAAATTGACCCATCAGGTTAGCACCCAATATTGCTTCCTACATACCTGGATATGCTGAATTACAATTCCTGGCATCTTTCATTATTTGTTATGTAGCTTAAGGATGTTCTAAGTTGTAGTTAGGCAAGTTCTAGAGCGCCACAGGTTGCCTAACCCTGTACCAGTTTATAACTCTCTTATATTTCTCTTCTTCCATTAAGATGAAAAACAGAAAAAGATACTGACCAGTTTTAAAGATGTCATGATTTCAAGAAGTCATTTCTATTCCCCTTGTTGCTGGGACAATCCTTCTAATTTGCATAGTATTTAAATTATACTTGAAAGCTCACAATAGGTTCTCCCTTTTATTGGACATGTTTTTTTTAAATTGCTTAATAATAGCATATTATTTATTGTGACAATACTGTAGTGCCAATAATTTGCAGTTTTCCAAGGGTGGAATGGAGGTAAGCATTGTGAATCATATGCCAAGAACAATTCCCTGGATGAAAAAAACGGTACTTATTGTATCCATAACTAAATTACTTAATTTCCCTAGCAGTTTTTAAATGAAGAATTCCTCTGAGCTTTTTATGATCACAAAAATAAGCATAGTGCATGCAGAATGCATTTTACTGAGTACATTGTATTATTTATGAATGTTTCTTGATTGACATCCTGTCTCTTGCTGATGACTTAAAGAGAATATTTTGATATAAGTTTACTTTTCTGCTGTTGTTCTTTTCTGAGAGGAAAATAATCTATAAATGTACTAATTTATCGTGAAGAAGGAGTTTAGTATGTTTCTAAAGTTGTTCTAAAGTTGTTGTTTTTTTAAAATGTGTACCTTTCCTTGCCTCATAAGCCTGAAGAAAACCATCTTCTGGCATTAAAATAGTAATCTGCTCCCTTTCCTTTAAATGGAGCAAATCTAGGTGTAAGTGACTGTATTGGATCGATGGTTCCAAGACTGTAGGAGAGCACAGGGCCTGGTTATACAAAACTTCTAGAGGTTTTTTTCTCACATAAAAAGATTAGCTGGGGTGTTGCATCCAGAAGATAAAACCTCCCCTCTATGTTGGCCTTCCAAAGAATGAAATTGAACATCCCAAATTCTGATGTGGCCTTTTTTATAAAATAGGAAACAGTGATATCTAATTATATGATGCATTACGTACCATAAGGCAGCAACTCCTTTAGATTCCCCTGCAAAAATGCATATAAAATTACATTTTATAAATCACCAAGGCTTGGATAAGGGACCAATGCTCATGTTTTGGTCCATATAAAGTGTGACTGGGAATTAGAGAATTGATCACAATGTTCCAAATGCATCTTCACACAAGGGTGTATCAAAACCACCTCCTTTTGCAGTGTCTTGCCTCCTTGCATGCAGCTATCATGGCTTACTTTGTTGCTATACCGCCATGTAGAGTCATGCAGAACTTGCTGCAATCATTACTCAAGTCTTCGCCAACATTCTTGCTTCTGAGGTTTTGCCTCTTTGTGTGTCTGCAGTTTAGATTAACTCTCGATCTCTGTATGTGTTTTTAAATTTCTTCTCATTTTGTGGTTCCTCTCTCAGCCTCTTCCAGCTCAGTTCTAAGTATGGCTATTTGGAAATAAGTTTGACCTGAGATCAGTGGGCTATATTCCCAGAAAAGCAGGCAACTTACATCACAGAATTTCTTTTTAGAGTGGTCCATACCAAGAAACATGCAGCGAATTAAAATTCACAGGAAATATTGCAGCAAAAAACTCAAGCCTCTTTGAATTCCATAAAACTTAGGTTTGAACATATATAGATGGATAGAACAGCTGTATTATTCACTGAGCCTGAAGGCCAATCAAGATCTCCCATGTTTTTGAAAGTAAGAGCAATTTCTCGCTTATGTCTGTATGAGCAGACTTCCCCTGGGTCATCCTATTTTTTCCTCCCACTTGACATGTAGGTATCAGATAAGTCTTCCTTTCCAGTAAGCACAGTCTTGAACCAAATGTCATACAGCTCTCGTACTGCTTTCAGGTGAAAAACACAGCAACAACTAAAATACCCAACATAGAAGATCTTACGTTGGGTTAACTTTAGCCCCCAGTCCGGTTCTTCTTCTGCTTCCTGTAGTTTGGATCTGTTATTTACTACCTATTGATTCCAAATGAAGTTGATTAAAAAAAGAAGACACTCAGGAAATCAGCCTCTCTTAAGTGAAGCCAAGGAGTCATTTTATGAGGACATCAAAGTGAGCAGTACCAGAATTCTCAGACACTTTTAAAACTATTTTTGGACACTTTCCTCAATAAAACAGATACTGAGACTTGGTATGTATGTTTGTGTGTATGTGTTCACAAGTAAGTAATTATATATCTAAACATACAATAATATATTATAATATATTATAATTATATTATTACATTACATTACATTACATTACATTACATTACATTACATTACTATACTATACTATACTATACTATACTATACTATACTATACTATACTATACTATACTATACTATACTATACTATACCATACCATACCATACCATACCATACCATACCATATATCATATCATATTATATTACTATTACTATACTATACTACACTATACTATACTATATCATACTGTACATTACAGTACACTACATTACATTACATTATAGCTTACTTGTGAACACCAATACCACCCCATATAATTTGGAGATTTGCTATTGAATTTTAAGAACACACTACTAGGGCTCAAGCTGCAGCTTCAAGGGGCCCATAGGCTTCTAACATTTCAATTACAAGTTACAAAATCACTTGCCACACTATTCCAAGGGCAGTTGAATACTCTGTGTCCAGGTGTGAGATCAGCCTTTCCAATCTCCAAAGTCGGACTGTACATCTATCAGACTGATCATTGTCCCACTGCTGTCAGTGGCCAAGGAAGGTTCTGTGAAAATGTTACCTTTAGCTATGTCCTTGCTACTTTCCATCTTGGGGTGGTTTTTTTTCTTCAGTTTACCAAATGTTGAGTCTTTGTTGATGCACACTTACAATTAACATAGCCAAAAATGACCAGGTTTTCATTTTTTTCCTCTTTTTAAAAGGCAAGTTAACAACCACATTATATTAATTTAATTTATAATATTGTCATACTGCTTTTCAAGGTAAAGCCTTGTCAAAAGAAATTACAATATAATGTAAACACATTTTCTCATAAACCTCGGCTCCAGCTTATTGCTTGAATTTACTGGCTTAAATGCAACTAGTATCTGTCACATACATAATACACTGTGACTTACACACTCTAGGTTTTTGTAATGTAGATGTTCAGTACCAGGTCCAGATATCCAATCACAATTAAAGTCACGGCCTGATAGAAAACCTGAAAGTCTGATACATTCTGGAGTTTTTTTTTCTCTTAGTGCAAGATGTACTACATGCTTTGTCACTGAAAGTGGATTAAATTTTCAGGGTGCATTTAGTTCATATTTAAACAAATCATTCATAGAATTCTTCTTAAGGCTGATTTTAAAAAAAGCAACTGAGTGGACAACTCATTCAAGTATGTCTGTTAGCAGCCTATATGTGGATACACCTATGTGGAATAATGTAACCATCCAAGATACATCAACACAGACCCTCACAATCCTTGGCAGTGCCTGACAACTTCAGATCAACCAAAGGAGGAGGAGCGTGGTTAATTATCAGCAGTCCTTATCACAGTCTTAGGAAAATACACCATTTTGCAGCGGGGGTCAAGAAATCCTACTGCTGAATCAGAAGAAGTAAACAAAGCAGAAGCCTTGAATTTTACCAAAAAAAAACCAAGATTATCTTTATTATAAACTTACTTTTGACACATGCTATGTGTCCGTTGTCCTGGATATTGAGCTAGAATTGAATAGCCTTCTGAAAGCAAATGGATCACTATGCCCTTCCCGGTTTGGTTGACAGCTAAACAGTCAGTTCTTAGGTAGTATTTAACACCTTTTATTTTTCTTCCTCCTGCCTCAGTCCCAGGAAGAAGTGTGTGATTTGCTGCATGCTGCTCCCTTCCAAAATATTTTGCCCAGGGTCTACATCAAAGGTAAGGAGTGAAGAGATGCACAGAAATCAGTCATTATTCCCTAGCTCTGTAGTAGCAACGAAGTTACAGAAATTTCAACTTTCAAAGAATCTTAGATGTAGTTAGCTATTCCTTGCCTTCATTTGACTAGGGCCCATATTGGCCAATCCACAAGAAAGGGCACCCTGTAAGCAAAGCAAGAGGTTTGCGTTAAAAACAAGATCCTCTTACAAGTGTATTTGGTGTCACAGTTGTTAAGTGGAGACCCTTCTTCACAATTCATTTCCACGATTTTATGTCATACTTGTCCCAGAGTTGGATAATGGTTGGGAGATGACTCTGAAATGCTAGGTTTTTTTTTCTTTTTGCTTTCTCATTTCACTGTTTGCTGCTCGCTTAACAGAAGGAGAACGCTTGGAGGTACGCATGAAGCGTCTCGAAGCCAAATATGCCCCACTTCACCTGGTTCCCTTAATAGAGAGGCTGGGAACTCCTCAGGTAAGGATGACATTGAAACCCAACACATCACCCAGCCCTGATTCTTCCTCCCCCATCCCCCATCCCTCGAAAGTCCTGGATCTCAAGAAGCCTTTCTATTTTTGTTTCCTGGATTTCAACTGTGCATCCTAGAATATTGATAGAAACATGACTTGTGACTGAGCAAAATTGGAGAAATTCAATATGGTTCTTATGTAGTTGTGTCCCCCATAATCACCCTCTGCTTCAGAGACAATCAGTTTGTCATTATTGGCCTGAATCTGAATTTTTTTTATTTGTTGTTGTTGTAGTTATTGTTGTTCACATGAACATAAGGCAAGGCATTCTCTTGTCTCTGTAAGTGGACCCTGAAGTTTCAAAATAGTCATGGACTCCTACTGTATCCTACACCCTTGGCTCCATTTTTTCCCCTCTTGGTTCTGTCATGAGAAAGAATAAGACCAGGCTACCCATTACAGTACTTCTCTGGCAGGTTTTTCATATCTTCACTGACACTGTGTTATCATATGCAGCTTGCAGATAGCACATTAATTGTGGCAATCAAATTCTGCACCTGTTTATTTGCAAATTTGTATAAACTGTCCACTCATTCTAGACATCTAACAATATTCACAAGATGATAAAATCAATATAGGCAGTTGTAAGTTACAGGTCACAATGGAGACTAGCAACTTCATCACTAAGTGACGTGATTGTAAAGTAAAAGTCAACATGACCTTGCTGCCTTACAACATCAGATCTGGCTGCGGCTCTGAAGTTAATGCTGTGTGATGGTTATATGCAATGTCATATATGATTGCGGCATACTGCCAATTTCCCCATTAACTTTGTTTGTCAGAAACCTGCTGTGAAAGTTGCAAATGGCAATCACTTCACAGCGGGACACTGCAACTATCATAAATATGTACCAATTGCCAAATGCCCAAAACAAAAATTGGCACTTGGTGATTTACTTTACATAGGAATGCTGTGACAGCTGCAAGTTCAAAAACCATTTGTAAATCTTCTTTCAGTGCTTTCGTAACCACTGAACAAGAAATCGACAAGTGAAAGCTACTGTATCTGATGTTGTCCTTGTTTTAAAAGTTCTTCACTGAATGCCCTCTGAACGAAGATTTTTTTATGATTGCTTATTAAAACAGTGGTTCTCAACCTTTTCTTAATCACAAACCCCCTATAGATACATTTCGTGTCCAAGAGCCCCCAAGTCTTAACTCAAGATTCAAATCATAACATTTCTTCAAGGCTTCACAGCCCCCCTGTGATGACATTGTGGCCCTCCCATAGGTCCGCAGACACAGGTTGAGAACCACTGTCATAAAGGATAAAAGAACAAGAGCTAACCTAAGTTCTGGGGACATGCTTGTCCAAACTGGGGCCTGCGACTGACAATGACATTTTTGGAGCATTGCCAGCCTCTGTCTCTCCCGGAATGGATACCCACACCATCTTTTCCTGGCTGCACCATGTAAGGCAGACAGATTCTGCTTGGAGAAGAGTGTCCCAAAGATAACAAAGCTCAGGTTATGTGTAGGGTTTTATAGGTAATGACCATCCCATTGAATTAAGACCAGAAACCCACTGGCAACTATTAGAACTGTTGTTGGTTTGAGCTCCAAGCTTGGCAATTTGACGCTTCGTCCCCATTTGAATGGAAATCGAGCTACTAATATTCAAAGATATTTCAACTATTAGTACTCCATAAAGTAAAGAACCAGATAGCATCACACAACAAGAAGGTGGCTGTATTCTGTGCCAGCTGCAGTTCTGGTTCACTTTAAGGGCAGCCAAGTGTGAATTACAGAAGCCTAAAAGATAACAACAGCATATCACTATCATCTTAATGAGTTTAAAATAATTCCCTGGGTGCTTAAAATAATTAAGAATGCATACTCCCGATGGAGTACATTTGAGTTTCTAGAACTATTTCATGCTTTGACTCAGTTTGTGGTTAACATTGCCTTGCTCAGCATATTGGCCACATTTACCGGTATTTGTTTATTTATTAGATATATAATGCCATCCACCTCATCCAGAGTGACAGGGTTAAAAACAATAAGTCAAATAAAAACCATACAACAATAAGCAATAAAATTTATAAATTCAAAATATAAAATGGCAACCAAGCAAATAACAAAACAATCACAGGGGATTTATTTATTTATTTATTTGGAAATCTTGACTTCTAAGAGCAACTCCATTTCAGGAACAGCCATAGAGAAAAAGCTTCACAGAACATGGTAATGTGCATTATTATAGAGAGTTGAGAAATCGTCATGTAGGGGAAAAAATCCATGTAATCACTAGGAGTAGAAAATGATTTGATGGCGCATAATCGGTCAATCAAAGATAAATCATATATAACCAGATGATCTGCTTAGTGCAGATCACAGGGTTTATATGCATTTATCTTACTGTTGAATATAAATTCTAGATTCTTCTATCTGAACCTTTTGAACCAACAGACTGTTGCCTATTCTTGATCCAGACTTCACTGTTGGCAATACAATGTCTCTGTAATAAAAAGATGGAGATAGCCATGTCTTCCATGACTCTGCCTTGTCCAAGCATAGTTGGTTCTCCTTTGCGAGCTTCAGCCCTGAGATGGGTGAACATAGCATTTCAGAAGATTTGGTACTACGTAAATCCAAGTAGACTCTTCAATTTGCCTTCTCATCCCCTGCTCTCCTTCCTTTTCGAAGCAAAGAGAGACATGAGGATTCATGTTTTACCACTTGCTGATTGTCATTACAAATGTTACTTTTAAAGTTCTACAATTTTTATTAGATTGTTTAGGAATGATGTTCAATTAAACTTTTAAACCACTGTTGTTGGTCCATATGTGCCCCAAAACACAGCCATTGAATCCTGTTTGGGGTTAAATCCTCATCCCAACTATCAGGAGGAGGAGAAGGTAAAGAGGGGGATATGGTTCTATATCAAGACATTTTCTTGATTCACTTTCTTAGTGTACCCTTCACAAGAACCTGCAATCCATCCTGTCTCTCTGATGATAACACATATTTTGACATTTGGTTACTTGTCTCCCTTTCAAGCATACATGACACAGGCATACACAGACATGCTACATTTTTGAATACATACTTATAATGGCCAGTCTGGACTGGTTGCAATTCCAGAAATGTTGGGTTTTCTCTACGCTTTTATATTACGTGGCTTGGCTCACTTGCATGAGTTACTTAATCTTTGTGCTTGGCAAAGCCCTTTTTTGCTACACATCTGCTCTTTGCTTGTGGTTCTTTTGTAATAGCGGGCTCGGCCTTGAAGCTATCAGTTAAACGAGGTTTTTGTTTCCCTTTTTATGATTATGACTTCGAAAACCACTGTGATGCTCACACTTAACTTAAGAAAGACAGAATACCAGTATAGCACAGGCTACGTATCTGTCTTATGACTCCCAAGTATTCTAACATTTGTTCTGGATCACAACATTTAAATATAAATTAATTTCCTGGGCCCATTTTTAACTGATCCTTGTGGAGGACTAAATGAAGCAATACAAGGAAGTTTGTGACAAATATTCACCTGTGTTTGCCTTTTCCAACATTTCCAATGTGTGAAGACAGTAACTCTCAGAATCCCCAGATATCATGCTGGTAATTGCTGCCCTACACAGATGGTGGAGGCCAGCCCGGAAGGTGATGTTTCTGTGCTTGGGAGCTTCTCTGTATGTAATGCTTTGCTTTTTGTCTGATGTCCACATACCCAAGTCTTAGTTGATCATTGCTCCTGTTGATTACAGTGAGAGATGTGTAAGCCTGTATCAGCTGCAGTCTGTGGCACACGAGAACATTGAATGAAACATTTAATTTAAATTCAACCTAGATATGACATGGTGGGAAATCCAAAATTAGATTTTTTTTTCTAAAAAAATTAAAACTTCACTAGCAGTCCTGTATGAAGGAAGCTAGCTTCCTCAGCCTTGAACCTTCTTTAAATCATCATAGCTAGTCTGAAGCTGCATGAACTGCTAACAATTGTTATCAGTTTCATACAGCATATTCCAATTAGAAATATTCCTCATCCAATTATCATCTTAGATTTTACATTACACCTTAAATATATAATTTGTTCAATCTTCTTATACATCCTATGGATGTACATTTTGCTCCTGGTGATTTAAATTCAACTGAATCCGCTCAGAGTGATTAATGCTATAAAAACACAAATGCTCATGGTTGAAGTTAAATCTGTTTAACTATTTAATTATTCAAACTGAACCAGACTTTCCAAATCAAATTATACATTCTATTGATTGAATCTTGGAATTTAATATTTGCCGGTTTCCTAATTCACCTTGCTCATTTTTCAAACAACTCAAGGTTACTAAAAGTGCAGGAACTTGTCCAGGCAGTCAACAGGAGTCAAAAACTGACTTGGAAGTGCATGTAGGCATACCTATTCACTAGTCTATATCTTAATATAGTATCAGATAGTCCCAAATCATTTACCGCTATTAACCTGAATTGTTTCCATCTTAGTTTCCATAGTAAGAACATTTTGAGACATTGAATATAAACCAGTACAGAGCGGGATATGTTCACAGTGATCTCAGGTGATTGTTCCTAACACAGCAAAGCCTTGGGCCTTCTTGCTGTTGGATTGTTTGCTTCTGAGTAACAATGATAATATCTGTGAGGAAGCTATCCATATTTCTGTGGGATCCCACTAAGTTTTTCAAAGCTCCTCCCAACTCCATTTGAGTTGTACCACACATTGTACCCTTTCTCTGAAGCACAGATAGGCATTCCTTAATATTCAAACATACTGTATACACAATTGAGAACCATGTGTACCTCAGCATTTTTTATGATTATTATGGAAAACACTAGAGGAATAGATGTGAAACACTGTAGTTCTGAAGGATATGTCACGTTAGCTTCAAGAAAACAACAAAATATTTATTTTTCCTTAATTGTATTGTTAATTTCAGGAAAGCTTCCAAATAAATTTTCTATTCAATAATTTGATTTGCATCTCTTTGTATTTTCTCTAAAGTTATTTTTCCCTTTCAGAATGTTCCTGTGACTCTGTCTGTCTGTCTGTCTATCTATCCATCCATCCATCCATCCATCTACCGTACCTACCTACCTATTTTATACACCACCCATCTCTCCATCGAAAGCAACTCTATACTTTAGTTAATAACAGTAGAACTCCAATGTCAGATTTGCTACATGAAACAAATATGGATTTAGATTTTGCTAATCACTCTTTGAAACTACTGAGAAACATTGTGTTGCTCTTGATACTATTTAATGGTAGTCTGCATTAAAATTATTAGAGAAATCTTGAAGCAGAATAGAAGAGACTGAAATACTTGTGTCAGTTAAGGAAATACTTAACTATCAATGTAGCCTTCTTTAAATTTATAAGTATATTCATTGGGTAGCACAAAGAATATGTTGAAAGGGGGGGAAATCAACATCTGTATTAAAAATTATATTTAGACACTTTAAGAAATTCTTCTTAAATAAGATTCCCAAAAAGATAATAACTTTATTTTCTTGCTTTGCCTTGAAATATTATATTCCCTTTTAAGTCTTTTTCTCACTGAAGTGCTATGAGCTCATTTATGTGTACAACAATTTATTTACCGTGGTGTCCACTGTGAAGACTCTAAGACAGTTTATAGCCCCAATGCAATATGATAAAACCAACCTCAGTATGAGCAATCGCAGCCCAAGTAAAATATTCCATAAAGGTTAATATAACAGCAACCACAATAGCAACAATAATCATATCAAGAACAGGGCTTATCTCCACTATTAGCAGGTGCTAAACAGAAAAGCATACTTTGGTTGGTTTCAGTTTGGGGACCTCATAAATGTAAGGGGGACAAATGGCTCATTCATGTGGAGCTACAACTGAGAAGATCACCTTTTGGCTACCATCTCGCTCACTTTATATAAGGCAGAAACTCTAAACCTCCCACCTAAATAAAAATGGACAGGAATAGTATATTCAGAAAAGATGATTCTATATAAGGACTGAGCCTTGTAGGGTTTTATATGTAATCTCCAGCACTTTGAATTGGACTTGGAAAGCTGTTGATAACCAATGCAGTGATGAAAATATTGGTGTGGTACTGCTAACTGTGCTTATGCCTGTTGGCCACTAGGGATCTGTGTTTTGGACCTACTGTGGCTTCTCAGTTGTCTTTTGAAGAGTTGTCTTCAAAAGCATACCCATGCAGAGTACTACATATTTTAGTAGTCCAGTTATTTATCACCAGATTACTCCAGGAAATCTTGTGGGGTTTTTTTCAATTGCCCCAGCTGATATTTATTTAGAAAAAATATAACATATGTTCTAGGTACTAATATGTCAATATTCAAAGGACATTCTGCTTTTGTTAATTTTAAAGACACATTGTCTTTGTATGTTAAGAAATCTCATATTTAGCAATGATCTCTTTCTCAAAATCTGATTTGAATAAATCAGTAAGAATGCAACTGTTGCATAATGAAAAGTATTTAACTCTATTCCCAAACCCATATTTGATACCCAATCCTATAATTCCCACTGAGTTTAGTGGGAAATTACCTGAGAGGAAATCAGTTTAAGATTTCAATATAAGAATCTTCAACATGCAAAAGAAGTAGCAGATGAGTAGACTGGAAATTATTTTCAGAGATTCCCAATATGGATTGATTTGCAAATATTTACCCCTTGGTAAAGTGCATCTTTAGTCATAGTTTTCTATACCATCTTTTAATTTTCAGTCCCTAATGATTTAAAAATGAATTGGTTCATTATTATCAATATGCATACTAGATGTTCCACTTTAGATTTCAGCTAGAAGTAATGGGTAACTCCTGCCTCCTGCCTCAATAGCAGTTTTTTTTAACCTAAAAGATAAACAATACTGAAGTAACTCAACATGTACTAATGAAGGTGCCTTAGCATTTTTATGAAGCAAATAAAGTCCATCCAGCTAGGGCTGAAATGGCATACCTGTGTGAGGGCTGAAATACCTTTAGTTGTTCACTGTGTTAATCCATTTCATTCTGCCATCCTGCCGCCCATTTCTATGCTACATGTCTGTATTTTCATAGTGTTGCTCTCTTTCAAATGAAAGTGTAGAAAATTGACAAATGCAGTTCTTCAGGCATTAGTATATATATATATATATAGCCCCCATTCATTTATGCATGCAAATGATTCATGCTTTTTAGAGTTCCAAAAATATTAAATTATTGATATTGTAAAAAAATATTTGACTGTATTTTACTACTGCTTCTGAGTTCTACAAAATTGGATGGAAGAAGAAATATTTTCTATAAAATTGACTTTTCAATTTTCAAAGCAGAGAAAAATAATTGTTTTTCTTACCTCAAAAATGCTTATTTTCTTGCAATCATAACTAAAATACACAACAGAAAATTACCAGAATAGTGACATTTTTTTTCATAGGTTCTCTTTATTATCTGTCACATTTTAAGTTTCTCATGAATTTTGCATTACAGATTATCAATATTAAATTTAAGCATGTAATTAGATATGTAAGATCATCTTAAACAGGAAATGCAGATTCACAAAGGCATGCAGATCTGGATTAATAATGTATCATAAACAGATACTGTTAACATAATTAATAAATGCACATATAAAATAAATGGTCTTATACAAATTACACTTCATAGAAGTTAAATATTCACTGCAGTAAGAAAACACTGTCAGAAATGCAGTTTTGCAGAAAAATACATTGTGCAGAAAAAAAAATTAAAAAAAAATCCTAATACAGAAGCAAATTTTGTCTCTTTCCAAGATCTCATTTCATTCAAAGAATACCAGTAAAGTAATAAATATCTGAATAAAATATACAAAGGTGTATTAGAAAGAAACTTCCTTAAACTAAACAGCAAAGCAGCTCAGTGTTCTCAGGCAAAACTTTACTAGATTTTAATTAAATTTAAGCTGGCTAAGTCTTTTCTTAAACAATTTAACAGGTTCCAAAATTTACTGGAGGGCTGGGTGGGGAGATCACTCTGGAAATTCTGGGAGAAATTGGTATCTCATAATAGAGCTTTTCTTCCTCATCAGCAAATAGCCATAGCCCGTGAAGGAGACTTGCTGACCAAGGAGAGATTGTGCTGCGGGCTGTCCATGTTTGAAGTTATCCTGACCCGCATTCGTAGCTACCTCCAAGATCCCATCTGGCGTGGGCCTCCCCCAACAAATGGCGTCATGCATGTTGATGAATGTGTTGAATTTCACCGGCTCTGGAGCGCCATGCAATTTGTGTACTGCATTCCAGTTGGAACAAATGAATTCACTGCTGAGTGAGTAGGCCTGTGTTGAAGGCTATATCCATTCTGCAAAGAGCTGAGATTTTATGACGTAAATCTATATGGATACTTTGCTAGTGACTGGATTCCATATATTTGAGTCTAGTCCTGAAAAGAGGCCACATGGCTGTCTTTTTGTTGTATGAACTTCTCAGAATATATTATTTCTTCATAGAATCAAGTGAGAAGATATCCAAATCTTTCTGTCATTTCCAAATAATGTCTTCCCTATTCCTTTCTATTCTAGACAATGCTTTGGAGATGGCTTAAACTGGGCTGGTTGCTCAGTCATAGTTCTTCTGGGGCAACAGCGTCGTTTTGACCTTTTTGACTTCTGCTATCATCTGTTAAAAGTGCAAAGACAGGATGGGAAGGATGAAATCATAAAGAATGTGGTAAGTCTGAGGGGGAACACATGGACCTATAGACCAGATGTGAGGTTTATTCTAGCTGACTGTACAGTCTAAACATTGAACATTGATGGTTCAATGTTTAAACATATTTTTTACATATCCCAGGTGGAAACTTGAAAATGGTTTTATGTCAACCTTTTGCACTGCACTAAATCTGTTTCAATGAGATGACTTTCCGGCCATGAAGATCCAAATTTCTGAACCTTTGACATTCTTCGTGCAAAACATGTGCTTTACCACAAAGCCATGGAATTTCTTCTGAAATTGTCTTTTTTATTCTAAAGAGAGCAGACAATTATCTATCAGATTATCACAACTTGTATTTCTGGGATTTTGCATTTTTATGTGGGAGAATTATATAAAGGAACAGTAAATAGAACTTCCCAACTGAACAGGGTGCTGTCTATTGTGAGTGCTTTGTATAACATATATGTATATTATATACATATAATAAATTCAGAGTCTGCTGACCTTTATTAGCAAACAGTTGCATACTTTTGGCTCTCTGGTAGTGAGGCAAAGAGGAAAAGAAGGACTTAAAGAAGTCAATAATTTAACAAATATAGAGCCACTTGGGCATAAATTTAATAAAAATGTAAGGCAAATGAGTTATTTTCCATTCCTTTGGGAAAGCATGTAAAGAGATGTTATATTTATGATGCCTAAGAAATAGGGAAGTTTGATTTTTTTCCCCATTTAGAGATAGGAGAGAACTATTCTAGATATTTATCCAGTAATCTTGCTAATTCTTTTGACAACAGGATGGCTATAAAACTAGTAAAGATGGTGTTCATGTTTCCTTATTCCCTGTTTTTGTTTAATCTCCAGCCACTTAAGAAAATGGCTGACAGGATCAGGAAGTACCAAATTCTGAACAATGAGATTTTTGCCATCCTGAACAAATACATGAAATCGGTGGAAACAGACAGTTCAACAGTTGAGCATGTGCGCTGCTTCCAGCCTCCCATCCATCAGTCCTTGGCCACCACATGTTAAATTTTCAGCCTTGGAAATACGGTGTGAAGATTTGTGTCTTCCCATTGGATATTGGCGAGAAAGGTTGGACTTCAGCTGTTGGAAGCCAAACAGCTGCAAACACAGGTCCTGCAACAAAGCAGACATGGATGGATCCAGTACACAAAGATGCATTTCCTAGAAGACTCATTTGAATGCATGTTCTTCTATATCTTTCTGGCTGGCTTTACCTATAGTGTTGAAACTGTGGTGAGAAGAAGCAGAAAGTGGTTGTTTTTTTTTCCTTCCTGGGGTTTCCTTTATTTTCATGACAACCCATAATCATCTGATCAAGCACAAAAATCTGCAGTCTTTAAATGGTCATTGTTTTTGAGATTCCAGTTAAAGAAGCCCACATTTCAAAATGTTGGTGCGCACTGAAACAACAATAGTTTTCCTTGATAACTTGGTTTTGTGATATAAGTGCTTAAACATTTTGAAATAATGAGTTTCTCCCCTTGCAGGTGATACAGAAAAAGCATATATTTCTTTACTTGAAATTAACAGGTTTTTGCTATAATTATTATCTCGCCTTCTAGGATTATTTTGCTAAGCCAAATTTGGAATTAGTTTACAGTGGAATATAAACAAACAAAATTTTCTCAGTTTTTGCATTGACTGACAATGCTATGGAGAAGGGAAAACAAAGTAATGCTTTCTTTTCAATCTCTTTCTTGACATGAATACATCTGAGCTAATATTTGTTTCTGACTGTTAGAATTACAGACAGTCATTGTCTATATGTGATACACATTGTGATGGCCTCAGTGCTTAGTGAAGTTAGCAGGCTACATCTTCTTTGAAGGTTGATTGGAAATGGGATTCATATTTTGAGCTCAGCATCTTTTTCTCTTTGGAATGCTTTTAGTAGAAGAATGAGGTTGTTATATTTCTGTATTCCTGAAAATGGGAATCTATGATAATTCAAAACTGTAAATCCATATTTAGTAATCAAAAGGTAATGCTCTTTAGGAATACATGCAACAAAATCTTTGTTCTAAGCAACAGCTTGTAATATGCATGGTTCCAATGACATATGGATTTCCCATAGCTGATTTTAAAAATGAAAAAGCTTATAGAATGAAGGGGGAGTGATAATTTGAGAACACATATGTGCTCTTCTTCATAATAGATCTCTTACTTTCTTCATCCAGGAGATAAATCCATGTAATTTGAATGAGAGGGTACAACACACAGTCAGGAGAAATTAAGTCAGATCATAACAGATATGTAGTATAGGAGAAGGTACGCCTTAAAGAGACAAGATCGGGCAAGAATGATGAAAGAAAAACAACTATTAAGTCAGTCACAACTCTTTATCAGGTGAGAAGATCTTTGCGAGTCCAAATATGACAGTAAAAAAAAATTGTGTGGATAAAAACTACCCAGTTTAGCAAGTTTAATTACCCAAGCAGAACTAGTTTAATTACCAAAGCTGAATCATGTAACAGGTCATAAAAGGAAAAGGAGGATTCTAAGACCTTAAGAGAATAATTCATTTCTGAGGTCTTATGGTATGCTCTAAGGCAGGGGTGTCAAACTCACAACATCAAGGCGGTGTCACATGATGTGACCTTTTTGCCCTTTGCTAAACCGGGCATGGCCATGGCCATTGTGTGATGCATCCGGCCCTCAGGCTGGGAATTTGACAACCCTGCTCTAAGGGTTTTGATAAAATTCATCAAGCAAGTTCCCCTGTAATTCTCCAGGGTAAAAAGAATTTTAGAATTAAGTCCTCCAACAGTTCAGATTAATTTCCTATAAAGAAAATATAAGTTGCTCTATTGTTGCTTAGTTTCAAGATTAATTCAAAATATTAAAGATTTGGACAGTTTTCCTTGTTTGTTGAGAACTGCAAGGGTATAGTGCATTAAAAAAGTTCCTTTATGTAAATGAATGATAGTATGCAAGGCAATAGTTGTCTTCTATTCATCGATGGAGGCTCGATCATTAGAACATCTTGGTAATTTGTTGCTGGTGCCACTTTAAGGTAATGTTCTGTGAAATTCTGTAGGGTGGAGATGGTGATAGAGCCAGGCTCTTCCAATGTTGGATGTTTCCCAACAGTTCCAGACTCTTCCATAACAGTTTATTTTTGACCTTATCTTGTTGAAGACTAGTTTTGCCAAATTTGCTGTCCTCCAGAATTTTGGCCCCAGCTCTGATGGGAAGATGTCAAAGAGGGGCAATCTAGCTAAAATTTTGTTTTCCTTCGTTTAGATCTTAGAAATTTTCACCTGTGCTTTTTCTTCTTTATCATAAATGCATATTTAATTACTGTTCATCACAATGTGCCAGGTGTTATTAAACCAGAATCTACTAATACTGATAAAAATACAAAAAAAAGAGGTTAGCTTAATATTCCCTGTTTCAATCTTGTAAGAACATTATGTCTTAAGCAGCAGCAGCATAACATTATTAGTATTAAGTATGTGGCCTTTCTTAAATGCCTTCTTTTCACTGAAGATTTAGATCTCCTTATACAGAAGTTGATGGAATATCGTTTCATATATCATATCTGTTTCCTAGGTATAAGTATTGAGGCAGCTATTCAAGTGGTAAGATATTTCAGCTTTTTTCATGCAACAGAAAACCATGATATCAGCAGCACTAAGCCCTCTATCTAACAGCATTAAAGCAAATATTCAAATATCTTATTTGTCCTAAGGAGATATTCACCTAATCGTACATTGTTTCCTTTTCACATGAGCTCAAACCTTGCCATACCAGATTCCAGGCTGAATAGAAGTCAATATCTGTTCAGTTATTTGTGTGAAAACTTCTTCAGAACAAAAAGTACACTGCATATGAAAATATCTGATTTAGTATAGTATATTTAGTATAGTATATTATATTATATATCAGGTGTAATGCTGGGACTGGGCTTATTCTTAACATTCATTCAATGGGTTTGTGGTGGTTAAATAGGGGTCTCTTGTACTGATGGAAATATGAAAGGCTCATAGAATTAAGACTCTATACACAGACAGCAATGGTGAACAAAACAGTTCAGAAGAGGGAAATGTCTTGCTCTTTTCAATCTCAAATGTCTGCCAGAACAGTTCAAATGTTTGGTGATTTTTATGGAAAGCAAATACAATAGTACTGCCAGAACTCCTTAACATCACCATAGTTAGACTTGGTTAACTTTAAAAAAACAAAGCAAACTTTAAAAACTGAACCAAACACAAACATATTCTTGTGATTGATTTTGAATTCACTTGGCAAGATAGGCAGATGTTCTCCTTCTTATTATTTTCTTTCTTTCTCTTCTTCTTCCTCCTCGTCCTCTTCTTCTTCCATCAGTCATTAAATATGATAAATAAAAAAATGTAGTTACCCATCAGAGCTGGATACTGTCACAGTTCTAAATTTTCCATTTATCTTCAAAACAAATATTCTCTCAAAGTATCTGCTGTAGGATTGGTATAACATTCTATATCTTGTTTTCTGAAGAAGTGTGTAGAGCACAGTAATTCTAATAAGCATTTTCAGTCATGTGAAAGAGGTTTGTTGGGTTCTGCTTTTACATTACTATTACAAAAGAGTTCTCAATCACTCCCAGAAAAAAAAATCAGGACTACTAGTGAGGAAATCCTAAATATTGTCTGTATGCGTGTGGTGGTGAAAAGAAAAGCGGGATTTTGTTGAAGGTAAACAGTCTCGTCGCCGAGTGTGAGAGATTCTTAAAGTATGACAGATATATTTCACTCAGGTTTTTGTTTAAATAATACTGTACAATGTTGATCCATCTGCTAGAGATTTTTTCGCTGAGATTTTATTCTCTGAATGACTTGCCCCATGTTTGTATTGGGCTTTGTAAACTGCTATTCTAGTTTCCCTGCTGTCAGATACATTACAAAACGTTAAAATGTAAATCACTCATCCCAAACTATATGTACTCCAGACAGTACTCCAAAATTCATGAGGGCATTTCTGTCACAAAAATAATAATAATGTTAGGACAATGTAAAGCTATCTGTAACTCCACAAAGCCTAACCCCATACAGGCATATAGCATAATTGATTGCATTGGTGAAGTGTTTAGAAGTCATGTATAGAATTCATGCAAGGCAGAGAAATGGAAACCTTCATTGCGGATAATGCTTATTTCCACACATTTCAAAAGCATGTTTGTGAAGTTCAAATGCGCACCTACTTTTTATACCATGTGGTGTTTTTCATTTAGCGGACGTTTGGGTCGTGTTAATCTAAATACAAAACCATGTATTTCCTGCTCTTATGAATGAGAAGAAAAAAATGATTTTCAATAAGCAAATAATAGAAAAATTGGAATTGAGAGGACCTAACTACCTCTTTTTCAGTTATTTGCAACTTTCAATTTTCATTTTCAATAACAACAACAAAAAGTTTTGGTGCATTAAACTATCCAACCACATATGATATAAAATTTGGTTGGTAATCATTCTTCATGGGAATTAGCAATTTACAAACATGCATTATGAGTCATTTAAATTAAGAAAAGTACAAAACGGTGATCTCTTTAATACATTTTGATTCCCTCTAATTCAGTTAGATTGCTCTTATTTTGGTTTTAATGATTTCAGATGAAAAACAAGTGATTTGAAATGAAATATATATACACTTAAATTCTATTCCTTTCCCACTTGTCAGATATATCAGAACCCATAGTAATTCCCCTGCTTTTCTGTATTAATCTGCATTTCATTCGTTTTTGGAAATTTGAGAACATAAACACAATCTTTTTTTTAAATGAAAATATAAGGAAAATCTTTGTGTAATTCTTCCAAATGTATCCTGTTTGTATGAAAAATGTCTAAGTTTTTTTGTATAATGACTTTACATTTATTTATGGTGCAGTATATTTACAGCAGTGATCAGCTATGGTGTTTGAATCATATTTGCTAAGCAGCAGAAAATGGTATATATTGTTTTATATTTTTTGTTCTTTCATCATTGGTCAACAGAGGTTTTGTTGCTGTTCCAATGCTTCTCTAATAATAAGATACCTTGCGTGCTATGACATGATGATGATGACCTGTATTGCAGTTTCAAACAATGTGTACAATAAACTTGGGATGAATCTAAGGGGGGAATTTGAAATAATAAATGTGTGAACACGAGGGTGAAGAAATGGCTCTGGTGCGTGATTTTGTCTGTGAGGAATTTCTTTGAATTGGGCATTTCAGAATCACCTGATGCTACAAATAAATCTGGGTTCTCCAGCTGCAATGTTAAATTGCCACTCATAAACCTCTGATCTTGCAGATTGGCAAGAAGGGGAACACAAACAGGAACAATGGTAGGGAATGGCCATAAACACCTTTTTCCTAATCTTGTAGGAAACACTTCTGTGCCTCTTAGGCAAGTTTAAAATCATGATCCAAACATTTTTCGTGGGTGATTACACGACAGAAGAGTAAAACCTGGAAAATTGTATCCCTGATGAAGGATGCTTACTGTTTGGGAAATAACATTTTTTTTTTATCATCAGTGTGACACTTAATGGTATTTTTAAATTTTTAATTTACATTGGATTATTATTAGCATCACTCTCAATGCATGCATTAATGTGTCATATTAAGGCAACTTACTATCGACCATTGGAAAATTTCTAAGGGCAGTCTTGGTGGCCTTGCTCAGCATCAGGCTTCAGATTATGCACCTTTGTAGTGTAAGTGAAGTAAACGTACAACCTCTTTCTTTAATGCTCACATAATGAGCTACTGATGGTGAAGAAGAAATCTTCTGCTGTGTGATAAATTCTGTGAGAGTATGACTGGTAGATCAAGAAACTGAACATGGCATTTGTTAATTTTTTATTTGTCTGTCCAGATCATGAAACCAAACAGGAAGAAAATTGATTTATTCAAGGTGCGCTAGCAGAGAAGGCTCCTGTGTATTCCTTGGACAGCAAAAAGTGACAGGCAATTAAGTACTGGTGTATATAAAATCAAACACATTGCTCGAAGGCCAAGTCATGTGATCAAACTCCCGTGGAAAAGTGAGTATGCTTAGAATGGCCAGGTGTAAAAATTAATAAGGCTTCTAAAAATGAAATAAAATAAACCTCTACAGTGATAATATACTGTAAAAGCCAACACCAGTCAAGTTAAATAAGCAAAAGAGGTCATATAAGATTGGAAAATGTGGTGAGAGCTAGTCCGTAGAATTGTCGAGAATCAGGCATGATTGAATAGACATTATCATCATCTGCCTACTGTATCTTCTCTTTAAAATATTCAGACGTAAGCAGGAATACCTTGAAGGCCCAAAATGCCATTTACCATACTTGGAAAAACTAAAATCGCTGTTTTATGATCAAGAAAGCATAAAGCTACTTTCCAAAATCAAATTGTATTGCAAAAATCCCCCAGCAGCCATGGAAGAACAGCAAAGCAATACACTGTAAATAATAATATGCAATTCTGTGAAAAAGAATTTCTCCCCTCCCTCTTTGAAGTTCCTGAATGTATAACTTTACTGCTAGATGTTATCAACGCTTTATGTTGGTCCTGCTGGCAACATAAATGAACAAATAATACCCCTCCACCCCAAGAGGTTGTGCAGGTTTTAGTTGTTTCATAAAAATATGATATGCAACTTCTTTCAAATTCTGTTTTACTTGTTCATTCGCATCCAAATTAGTAGCCGAGGTGAGATTACATTAATTGAGAAAGGTATACATGTGGTCAGCAAATCATACAGGGTCAAATGATTTCTATGAAATGGCAGTATGTTCATTTAAGAGTAAGAAAAACAGATTTGAAGAGTAACTCTTTCTGAGGGAAAAGCCCAAGACTGGGTTCGGAGTGTACTCCATGCTTTTTTATAGACTTCTTGGCTAGACAAAAGATGAACAAGGTCAATACAACTGCTTTTTTTACCACAGATAATTGCTATGGGGGCCCTTGTCCCAAGACCATTCACACAAATTAAGTAAAAGTAAAAATCCTCTCAAGTTGAGCACTGTATCTGCATCTAGAGAGTTTTCTCTCATGTTATAGAAATGGATTGGCATGCCTTTTGCCAATTTTTTTTAAAAGTTCCAGTCTAGTTAACAGAATCATAAAATGCCTTTGGAAACACGTATAGGTAGTCCTCAACTTACAACAGTTCATTTAGTGACTGTTTGAAATTACAATGGCACTGAAAAAAGAAACTTATGAGCATTTTTCACACCTATTATCATTCACACTTATGACCATCATGATTACATGATCAAAATTCAGACACTTGGAAACTGGCTCATGTCTACAATGGTTGCACTGTGCCTGGGTCATGTGATCACATTTTGCGAACTTCTGACAAGCAAAGTCAATGGGGAAGCCAAACTCACTTAACAACTCTGTTATTCGCTTAACAGCTGTGGAAAGGAGGTCATAAAACGGGGGAAATTCATTTAACAAATGTCTCACTAACAACAGAAATGTTGGACTCAAATACAAATGGATACGGATATACCCAGCACATATGTGAATGAATATCCAGCACATTTAGTATACTAAACGTACATACTAAATAAAAACTGAGATATCTTTTTTACTCCAGTATCAATCTATACATTGTCTTTAAACCAGTGGTGAAATCCAAAAATTTTCACTACCAGTTCTGTGGGTGTGGCTTGTGGGCGTGGCAGGGGAAGGGTGCTACAAAATTTCCATTCCTTCTCCACTCCTGGATGAAAGATATTGCAAAATCTCTGTTCTCATCTCACTCTGGGGACAGCCAGAGGTGATATTTGCCGCTTCTCTGAACTATTCAAAATTTCCGCTACCGGTTTTCCAGAACCTTACAGAACCTACTGGATTTCACCCCTGCTCTAAACTACTGTAAGCTGCACAAACTGCATATTGCACATAATTAGTCACAAAAGTGCATTTGATACTTGCTAGACCAGTTTTCCAAGAAGAGATGTAACCAGCATTTTTTTTAATCAATCATGTTTTGTTTTATTTTTATTATTATTTTACCTTGAATTCCAGAAGTAAAGAAGGGGGAAGGGACAGAGACCAAACCAGCTTCATTGGAGCAGTCTAAGAGCCTGTTCCTTTAGGAAAAATAAAAGCTGGTTAAAAAGGGACACCTTACTAGGCTCATGTGAACCAGCCACCCTAATTACATAGATTTAAATTTTTAACTTTAAAATTTAAATTTAACTACTGCCTTAATATCTCAATGTTAATTTCAAAACAGTGATGCAATCTGACCTCGTGTTTATATTACTTTATGTAAATGTCTCTTACAATCTTTCAAGAAGTTAAAGACAATGTTTTTAATTAAATTCCATTGGATGTCTTTAAAGGGAATGTTAAAACCAGTCAACTTCAAAGGATCTTAAATGAGTTAGTGTGACTAGTGTGACTATTTTTCTCCTCATTTCATAATGCTGAATTGAAATCTACTCTGAGGTGGACTGACTTGGGCAGAGGTGTTGGACACAGAAATAAGAGGATCTAATGTATAGTAAAAAAGGTGAAAATGCAGAAAACAAAAGTCAGGAAATGGTTTTTCATGAAGTAAAAATGTATGTCAAAAATCGGAAGGTGTCTGGTAGTGAGTCTGATGAAATGAACTGCAGATCATGAAAACTCATGCCTTTTAACAGAATTGGTTGGAAAAGGTGCTACCTATAAAAAAGTGGTTTTCAGGTTGCCATAGGTTAACACAGCTCTCCTCCTACAGTGCCTATGCTATTACACAACAACACATTGAATGCCTGTGGGATGAATTACACCTTTTTCTTTGTAGTCCAATTTAATCTTTTGAAATGATTTTCTTCCTGTTTTCACACATGCACTAAGTCATTTCCTAAGTCACACATTGCTTAATTTTACACAATATCATATGGAGTATATCTTTTTCTTTAACATCAATTAAATTTCAGGTTTGTTTGTGTATTTGTTTGTTTGTTTGTTTGTTTCACAATATTATATACCTAGCCTTAACCCAGAAAGAAGTCTGGGCAATGAGTAGTATTGTTCTCAGCTTCCTCAAATCATAAAACTGGGAGATATAGATAAATATGTATATATGTCTGTAAGTGTATGAATATGAATATAGGAAAACAAGACTGTGAAATGAGTCTTTTGTAATATTCAGCATAAGTATTTCAACTTTACAAGGTATTATTTCATGAAATCTTTTGCAGGTGGCCCAGTCAGAAAGATCAGGAATTTCTTCCTGTCTAAATTATCAGCCAACCATCTCAAACTGGCTTATTATATTTATTTAATGACCACAAAGGTAATATTTGCTGAAGTTCCAGACAAATTTCAAGAAGTGTAGAGTAGAAGTCAATTTGTGGGAATTGAAGGGATTAAACAGAAAGATTCCTAAAAGTAAACAGAAGAAATACAGAGTGGACCTACTTGATCAAGGTTAAATTATACTGTATTTTTTGGACTATAAGACACTCCGGACTATAAGATGCACCTAGCTTTTGGGGAGGAAAACAAGAAAAAATCTGCCTCTGCCTCCTTGCAGCAAATAGCCTGGTCAGCTTCAGCACAGCCTGATTTAGCACAAGCAGCTGATTGGCGGTTGGATCGGGCTCCCGGAATACCACCAATTCCAGCTATTCCAGGCTGTGGAAATCGCCGCCGCCTATCGCCGCTGCCGCCCATATAAGAGTGCATCTTATAGACCAAAAAATACAGTACATGTTGTTTCTGGTAGCTCTTAATCCATTTTTATTTACTATGTCCAAATGACAACAATTCCAAAATTTGTCTAGAGATAAGAGATGGGAAGAAGAGATTTTTGGAAAAAGAATATAAAACTGATTTATTTCATTATGTTTTGTGTGTGTGTGAGCGTGCGTTGTTGTTGTTTCTAATAATTTAACAGACTTTTGCTGATTGGGACTGAGTGATGAGATTTCATAATTTGTACATAAATTAGAAATGAGATATGGGAAGAAGAGATCTTTTGTTGAAATGTCAGAGAAGGTGTTAAGGTTGTACTTGATGCGAGGGGAATCATTTCTTTATGTATCTTTTTTTCTTTAGTTTTTTTTCTCTTCCCTTTTTAACTTTTATATTTTTCTTAGTTTGTATCAGGTTTTTTTTATTTTTTATTTTTAAACTGTAATATAAAATTATTATAACAAAGAAACTTTTTATATTATAAAAACAAGAAACTCTACTAAGTTTTAAAATAAATTATTTAGATCAGACAATATCCCTGATGTTTCCTATTCAGCCAAGTAACATAGTGGGAAGCATTGCATTAACCTACACTCCAGATTCTTAGTTACTTCAGATATCACATCACCCAGGTTGCAAACCAGTATTTCAAGCATGGCTACATTGTTAAGAAAACAATGTTCTTTAAAAGAGGTTTCACTGGGCCAATTTCAAGGGGACTTGGTGGGACCTTTTAATGGATTCATCTCTTAAAGACTGTTTTATTTGGGCTCATTGACATTTATTGTGTATTTTTTCTTATCAAGGCTTTGTTTTAATTAATTATTTAATTCCACAAATATTTTAAGGAGTTGAGGCCAGAAATGTCACCCTACATGCTTATCACCTGTTTCCAGAAAAAGACGACAGCAGGAAGCAGCATCGAGCCAACCTTTGCTGGTCACAGAAATGCTATGCATGGTAATCGGATGCGAGGCTTGAAATATAAAGCCTGTGGTGGAAGGTAGAGACTATCTTTACTTTTAAAATAACATCTTTGCTTTTAATAATTTTTCAGTCATAATAGTCTTTAATATCACCAGTGAGATAGAACTCGCAATATTCCCAAGCAATATTTTGTTGGGAATGTACTTCTAAATTAGAACACAGGTTGAACTTCCGACCATTAACTCTAGAGTTTACGCATGATTCATCTTGTGTTTTCCCATAAGACTTTTATCATACAATTGCCTTGCCTGACTCAAAAAAAAAAAGAGGAATTCAAAAGATATTATCTTTTGTTGTAACCTCCCATGTCTTTCCACTCTGAGTCTATTGTGCTAGAACAGAGGTGTCAAGCTCAAGGCCCACGGACCAGATTCGACCTGTGAGGTGCTTAAATCTGGCCTGCGGGACTGGCTTGGAAATAGCAAAGGACCGGCCTGCGGTGCCTCTGGCCGCCAAAATGGGGCATGGGGGGTCCTCACATTCCCCCCCCGGGCTCCCCCGTGTCCCATTTTGGCCAGCAGGGTACTGGAGGAGGTGTCCATCCCCCCCTCCCCCCTGGCTGGCCTGTGGAGGAGAACTACAATGCCTATCCAGCCCTCAAAGAAATCCAGTTTCATATCCCTGTGCTAGAACCACAGAATAGGAATGTAAATGCCAGGGATGCCTTCATGATAGACCTGCCTAAAGAAACATATGTTACCTAAATAGCAGCAGATAAGACTGTTAGATGATCTTAAATCTGGAAAGGAGGCAAACGTTGGACTTCATGTAAACACTCTATGCAAAGACATTTATAAAGACATCTTTTGGGAGTAACCAAATAATTTCCCCTTACATATTTGGCATAAACCATTCTGGCTGTGTCAGTGAAATGTAAATGTTTAAATATGAATTGCAAAAAGATTTGTTGGAGACATTGAGGGAGGATTAAAGCTAGCAAATTTCAGTATTCAACAAACATGCTGGATTGTTGTTAAGTCTGCTGGCAAGCCATAATAATGACTGAGGAGAGCCTGAAGCAACAAAGCTTGACTAGTCCAGTCACCATTCTCAAAATGATAAATTATTGCTCCTTGCCACAATATCTTATTTCAGTCACTGCCCAGGCCTAACAAGCAATGTTAGGAAAACATTATAATTTATTGGAACTCTCTCTCCTGATGTATGATGCCTGACATGCAATATGTCAGGCCTGCGTTTGGCCTGCCACACTTTCAGCTATTCTATTATGCATGTTATATTGTGGGCAAAATGGGAGGGG
>JANHFT010010410.1:0-23023 GCA_032467955.1 Pseudoxenodon macrops | reverse complement strand
TGCCCCCATTTTTAAAAAATGGCCTGTTTTTTGCAAAAATGGGGGAGTTTTTGCCTTTCCCCAGCCCTCAGAAGCAGTCTGCAAGCCTCCCAAACCCTCTGCGACCCCGTTTTTGCAAAAAAATGAGCCAATTTTTTCGCAAAAATGGGATGCAGGGGCGGGGTTTCAGGAGGCCAAAAATTGCTGTATTCGGTGTATAAGACACACCAACATTTCCACCCTCTGTTGGGGTGGGGGGAAAGGTGCGTCTTATACTCTGAAAAATACGGTAAGCCACGACTTTTGAGACTTGTCTCATCTTATGACGCTGTGGTCCATCTTGCCTATTTTGATCTTGCCTATGTATGCCCTGAATGGGTTACATATTGTATCTATTGGTTATAGCCAAAAATTGTAATTTAGATAAAGCCCCTTTCCTTGTGAAGGCCTTAATTTAAGTGAAATATTTCATTTCAGAGCCATGGTGGCATAGTGGTTAGAATGCAGTACTGCAAGCTAGGTCTGCCACCTGCCAGCTGCCTGCAATTTGGCAGTTTGAATCTCACCAGGTTCAAAGTCTAAGTGCTATTGCTATTGCTGCAAATTGTTTGTACATGTGCATAAACAACTTACCCTGTTGCAGCAGCCATAATACATCCTCCATCTCTGGGACTGGCAGAGCAGCAACCAACTGAATCATGACTCATGCCAAAGTTGTGACCCATCTCATGGGCCATAGTGGCAGCAACACCAATGGCATTTTCAGAGTGATCCTGTCCAAGCACAGAATTAAGATTACTTAATATTACAATTCTATGGTATATTTCCCCCTCCTTCAGCCAAGGAGAGTGCATTAAGAACATAGCCCAATCTTGTCCATTTTAAATACATGCCAGTTGCCATGCACTCAAAGTTTGATCATGTGACTGTGGGGATGCTGTAATGTTTGTAAGTACGAGAAGTGGTCATAAATCGTTTTTCAGTGCCGTTGAATGGTCAATAAATGAATGGTTGTAGGTAACTAACTGTATAAGCGAATGTAACTTTTTAAAGGAATACATTCTTTTAAAACATTAAGGGCCTCCTTGCTGGATCATTCTATCAAATTATTGGCTTGTTATAGTGACCACATGAGAGAAGCCCTGTTTATCCTCCCAGGAATTAATATTCAGATGTATACATCTTGTGAACATGAAGAGTTATCAGCTGAAAGAATCAAATTCCACTAATTTATTTAATCCTGTTTTAAACTCATTTAAAATAGTGGCCATAATTTGCTTTGTGGTAGTTTAGTATCATATTCCTTATGTTAACTACCCGTGTTTCCCCGAAAATAAGACAGGGTCTTATTTTCTTTTGATCCCCGAAATAAGCGCTTGGCCTTATTTTCGGGGAAGTCTTGTTATTTTTGAGGGGCAGGAGGCGGCGAGTATGGTCACCTCATGGCTGCTGCTGTTTTGGGAAGGGCTTATTTTAAGGGAACAGCTTATTTTAGTGCATGCACTCAAAAGCCTAATTGGGTTTATTATTCAGGGAGGTCTTATTTTCAGGGAAACAGGCTATGTACCATAAAGCAGTACTTTTGCTTTTGAGTGTTCCAAAGCTACTCCTAGCAAGTTTTATTGAGTGAGCATGTGTTATTTGATTGAAGTTGCAGCCTGTACAAAGCAATTTGGGCAGAAAACAGCAGAAACACTGAGTGTCTGTTCTGGTTATTTTGATCCCCTTTGTGGACAAACCTATCAACAAAACTAAAACTAAAATTAGAACTAAGCCCCTAAGGGGGCGTGCATAAGCACACCAGCGTGCCTACCGCCCCTGTCCTACCGTCCCCATTGATATGTACTCATTTTATGTATTCATGGCCATATTATAATCATTTATATCCATTTATTTGTACCAAACTCATGTGATCATGTCCATGTCTATACTAATACCTGTTACCTTGTACATGTTGACAAAATAAATAAATACAAAACATAACTTCTCCCCCCCCAAATCCTTCTGAAAAAAGTTTAATTTTCTCTCCCTTCCCCATGATTAAACAATCCGGGTTTTCAAACCAAACCATAGCACTAATGTCCATTAAAGGAGCTGGATCCTGAAATTCCACCCCTCTGATGGGGGGAAAAAAACCAGCCTTAAGATCTCATCTTAACATCTCATTTTTTGGGTTTGTTCCTATTCATTTCAAACTGTTTTGAACAAAGCAAGAATTTATTTACCAAGCGTAACTTACCATATTTACTCCTCCAGACTGATAAGCCGAACACATGGCCATCAGAGGGGCCAAGCCAATAGTAGTACCATGGAAGGACATCCCACTGTACCATGTTACAAGAGAGAGAACGAAATTGTGAATAAAATTTGTCCATCTATGCATGCAGTTACATTTCAAAAGGAGACCATTTTATGTAGCCTAATATGACCGTTTGCACTACACTCTCCTGAGACAACAGCGAGGAACTGGATCAGATCTAACTTTGCATACCATATAAAGTACGACAGATGATCTCACAGGGAGGAACTTAAGAAAAGAGAATTATGAGAAAGCCTCACCCTTCTTCCATTTAAATCCGTAGAAAATTCTGATCTAGCCTAGCAAGCCAGATTTGGTCCAAGGTTACTTATCCTTCCTGTAATTGGCATCTGGGAGGAGTCAAACTGTTCCAAAATCAACAACTTACGTAATCAACTGGGCATTGTCGTGCTTTTTATTTATTAGTAATCTGCGCCGCCAAGCAAGAAATGACCAAAGTGTTGAATGTGGGTTCTCAGAGATGTCACACTTATTGTAGTCATTCCAGACTTCAAGTCCAACCAGAGCAATCCGTATGTTAAACGATCTGTAGAACTAAACGTTGAAGAGGGGGGAAAAGTAGAAGAGTTTTAGTTAATCAACAGGCTTTGTCTCTATAAAACTGTTCTAATATGAGATAGCTTTCTAAGAAGGTTTTCTGACAGGTTCTTTCTTATTATTTCTCCTTGAGAAGTAAATGTCCGTATAGACCAGGGGTGTCAAACTGGCAGCCCACAGGCCAGATGTGTCACATGCAGGCCACACCCACCCCAGCTCCACAAATGGGAAAAACGTCATGAAACATCACGTGATGGCAACGTGATGCGGCAAGTTTGATACCCATGGTATAGACCAGGGCTGTCAAACTCCCGGCCCATGGGCCAAATGCATCACATGCTGACCACACCTATGCTCACTTTAGTAAAGGGGGGGGAGTCCTGATATGTCATGTGATGCCACTGTGATGATGAGAGTTTGATACCCATGGTACAGACAATATGACAATGTTTCAAAGAACTCCTGCTGAAGAGTTCTTTGTAGTTTTCAGGTTTCCGGGATTGGTCTCCAAATAGAAAAGATATTGTGAAGGACAGAAGCAACCTACACCACTTCCCTGCTCCAAAAGCAGCCACCCACCATCAGTGGTATTCTTTCATTCAACACTGTTATCACATTTTCAATATCACAGGGGGGAAATGAAATAGAAAAATTCATATTATTAAGTAAGGTCCATATTAGTCAAGATATCATATACTATTCAATGAATCAATGAGAAAGGGTTTTAAAAAATATCAACCATATAGGTATATCTTAAAATGAGATAAATAATTTCTTTTCTTTAGGCATTGGACTCCTCACATAATGTCTACAAAGAGTTGGGTACTAACGGTGTTATAACAGAAGTGTCATATAGATGAGAGAACACTTACTCCTAGGTTTTTTTTAATGTTCTGCTCAATTGTGTTCAATTCTTGGAGGTTGCCTAGACAAGTCTCTGAGGTTTTCTTGACAAGGTTTTTCAGAAATAGTTTGCCATTGCTTTCTTCCATGGGCTGAAAGATTGACTGGCCCAAAGTCACCCAGTTGCTTTTGCGTCCCAAGATGGGACTAGAACTCACAGTCTCCAGGTTTCTAGCTTGATGCCTTAACTACTCCACCAAACTTGCTCTCAGCTCATATGATATTATGGTAAGATTCTATTAATATTCCCTTCTTGCTTAATAGCCACAAAATCATTAATAAACTATTATAAAGATCACTGTTGTCTAAAGATGTGAAGATGCCCTCAAACTGTATACCAAAATTTTGGAATCTAGAGTTATATCCATAATTATTCATGATTGCAGATTCCGGAATTTTGATATATGATCATGGATGAGGGGTAGAAAAAAAAATCATTATTTCAGAATTATTCTGGATTTACCATCTAGGATTACAGATATGTAATAATTTTCTCTTTATAAAGGGACATTCCATTGATAGCATGGAAAGACTGATTATATATTATCTTAAAATTTGGTTGCATAATATATAAAAATACATGAACCTTCTAATGAAACCTTTTCCTTCCTATAGTTCATTTTTTGCTATTTCTTTTTTCCTCTTCAATTTTCCTTTTCCCATAAAAAGAATATATACTTTTAGAAGATAAATATTAATCGATTTGTAACTGATTATTTTTTAGTAATAGAACAATTAAATTAAAAGGCAAGTCACTCCAAGTTTCTTTCTTCTATCCGCTAGTTTCTGTTTTTCTTTTTTAGAAAATGTGGGAAATTACACAGAATAGGCAGTTAAATATTGAGCTTTTCCCAATTTGTTATTTTAAAAGATAACAGGTTTTCCTCTAAAACACATATCTCTGGTCTTACTTTATCTACATAATTGGCAGCTTCCACTAATTTGTTCCTGGTTGCTTGAAGATCATATTTATTTTTCTGAAACTGAAATAGAAAAAGAAATTCAGCCATAATCAGTCCTGCTGAACTGCAAAATAATCAATCGAAACTATGTTACAATATACATTTTTCATAAATACAATGAATAAGGTGCCATACAGCCATTTCTAGCTGTAGACAATACACTCATGTACAGCTCTTGTTATGGCCTAGTTGCCAGGATTTGAAATCCAAGCCTCAACTATCCCACACGGATGTTATAAGACAAGTTTGAGCTAATAACATCATGACCAATGAAGTTTCTTTTCCCTAGCTTCTGTTCTTCTAGCACATGTTTGACGCCAAATAAATTATGTAAAGTATCCACATGTTTATTCAATGAGTGTTCTCCTTCACTGTCTTAATGTTTTCAGTTGTATGAAATTTGAAATAATCTTTCCATCACATTTGCAAAAAGTACAGCCTGCAGACCATATGTAGCTAGCAGCAGCCCAGAATGGACAGGGTATATATGGGTCGAAAATATTTAAACTGGGGATAGCTGGGTGGCAGGACTTCAAGTAAAATGGTTGCTTGAAGCCTTGAAGATGCTTACTGCACTTACTTCACTACCATATCAAAAACCTGGAATTGGCCTATCTCTTTTGAAGCATAGCCCACAAGGGGCTACAATCTCTGTATTGTATTAATAGGCAACAAGATTGGGTGTGATAGGGATGCACAGCAAGAAATCAAATAGGCTTCACCTAAGAGCTATGGTGGTGCAGTGGTTAGAAAGCAGTATTGCAGGATAACTCTGCCCACTGCCAGGAGTTCGATCCTGACCGGCTCAAGATTGACCCAGCCTTTCATCCTTCCAAGGTTGGTAAAATGAGAACTCAAATTATTGGAGGCAATTTGCTGACTCTGTAAACCGCTTAGAGAAAGGGCTGTAAAGCACTATGTAGCATACATAAGTCTAAATGCCATTGTTATTGCTAAGTGCTAAACAGTAACATATGAATGGTATCCCAACTTCCAAAACCATCAAAGAAACCAAGGAAGTTTTGCTTCCCATTTGTTCTATTTTTTTACGTACAACAGTTGAGGCATTATCTTAAGCACAGACTTCAGAAGTGTTTGCATCTTTGGGAACAAAAGCTTGTGTTTTAGAAAACACAATATTTTTAATATTGTTAATTATTAGTGTTAATTATTATTATTTTAAATATTAATTATACATATTTTTTATCCTTCTTCCCTTCCCTATGGTCAGCTGGTTGCATTACCTTCCATTTAGCCTTATGGCAACTCAATCTACCTGAATGTATGAATATACATTTCTGCAATTTGCTATGTTGGGCATAATTCACAGAGATAATGAGAGTTAAGTGAAAGAACACCTGGAAAGCTGGATCTCCCTTCTCATCCCCTCCATCCCATGGGCCTTAGTGGGCTTTATAAACTTTTTCTTTAATAAAGAATGATGTAAGATATTTATTTATTCATTTTTGGGAGCTGACTATGATGAGTTTGCCTGTTTCTGTTTAAGGAAACATAATTTAATTAAGTGCATTAATTTATATAAGAAAATATGGAAAGGAAATGTTTGAATCTCAAGAATCTCCTTTATTGTTTGTTCTCTTTCTATCTATTTCTCTCTCACACACACACACACATACCTTCTCCATAGAGGGAAAGAAAAATGAAATGGCACTTTTATTCATTTCACTAAGAATATATTATAGCCATAACTCAGCAGAATTTGCACAATTTTAGCTATAATTCATGAGTAAGACAAAATGGCTTATGCACTCTGAGATAATTGAATACAAATTATTGGGTATATTATTATGCACCTTAGGCTTGGCAAATTCAGAGTCACATAATTGAAGACTCAGGTGTATGATGTATGGATATGTGCTGTGACTATGAATATAACTGTCACCATGACTGGGAATATATATCAAGAGTAAATTAAAAGTAGGAAAAAATAATCAAGTAAATAGCCAGTGAGACAATCAAATTACCCCAGAGATATGATGTCAGCAGAAATCGCGTTTTTGAAAAGAACCGAGCAGGAGGAAAAGGAATTAAAATTAAAAATTCATGAATGAGCTAATGTCCTATTGGGAATTATACTTGTTAGTTCCAGTAATTGATTAGAAACAGATTCCAGACATGTTCATACAGAATGTTTTTACATCTCTATCTATTGGGCCTGTCCAGTCATCCAGGACACAGCTAGGAATAGTGGTCACACACCCAATTTGGTGTTCTTGAAGGAGTGGTGCCTTTGTTATCTAGGATTAATAATCGTTTCTTTAGTCCCTTTGTCATTGTCAGATCACAGTTTGGTAGCTATGATCTTCTCCTGAGTCATACCCTTTCACAGGGGAGGGGAGAACCTATTAGATTGGTCTGCCCCAATGACTAATTGACCCTAATGGGTTTCAGAGGGAGCAAGGAGGTTATGAGATCAGCTGCATAGTCCTGCCAAGTCCCTAGTCGCCATCTGGAATAGAAAGGTGAGTGAGGTTTAGACAAGATTGTGCCCAAGTGGTGTCTCCTGACCTGGGGGATCTTGGTGTTCTCTGTGGTATATGAAAGAATGAATGAGAAGAGCTTGCATGGATTAAGAGATGTCTAGAGTGCCGTTGGTGGAAGATGAAAACCAAAAAGTTTCATCCAATGTGCAGATGGCAGAGTTCATTTGCAGAGAACCCTGCTACTACTGCACAGTCTACAAGCTCCAAGGAATCCAGATTACATTATAAGATATCATCCTCGTTAACTCAATGTATCAGTGTCACCTGACTCTGAGAGATTTTGTCTACAAGTGTTTTGCAAATCAGCCACAGTGGCCTACTAGGAAATCTTCTCCTATGCCCAGATCGAACAGAATTCTAGTCATCTTAAATGCCACGGATAAAATTTCGCAGACACAATAAATCTGTTGCACCATCCTTATTGCCATGAACCTGACTTGTATCTGTGTTAATTGTATTTTTCCTTGTTTTGTGAAATTAGCACTCTGGGTGTCTTTTCAGCTGTTTCATCCCCAGATCACCTCAGTACACTAGGGATCAATAATTAAAGGAAAGCTACTCAGAAACAATCATATCCTTGTAGTTGGAGTTCTAGACAGAACTGCCTCTTAATCTTCGGCAGGATGGTATGCAATCAAAATTAAACTGATACTAGGATTTCACCACAACCACTTCTAAGGTAACATAACTGGGACTTTGGATCACTGATTTGTCTATGTTATGTATAGTTAGTATCTTATCTGCCCTGAGTTCACCACTAATCAGACATAATAGGTGACTTTCTTACTTCTGCATAATCAGCTACTAATAGAAGCTCCACATATTTCATTGATTGTTGATCATCCCTCTTCACCTATGGCAGAAACATACAAAAATACATGCTTGGAGTTTATTTTGATCAAACAATGAACTTATGTTCATTTTAAGAGAAATAATAACCAGTCATACATTAGATGAGCAACTGTTCATAATAAGTATCAATGGTGTATCTTATGCAAACTACATTTAAGCTATATATTTAGGAATTGTTCTTATATAGACGATTCACCATGTCTACCCTTCATGTAAGTCCTATTCTCAGTCATCTGCCATACAGAGATATATAATTGCAAATTACTTGCATTCTTATTTTCTTATCTAGACATTATGCTTCTGCCCAAAATACTCACTGAACTATTGTCCTATAAATATTAGCTGCTATTATTTTATCACAAGTTTTAAATTACGATTTATGTGGGTCACCAAGTATAAACACTACAAAATATTTCTGAACTGACTGGGTTCTACTTTAGAAAAACCCTTGGGCTTGTTTAATTTTTTTCTTTACTTAAAATATGCCTTCTTAAATAAATAAACAAATCCAGAGTGATTACCCTATCTGCCACAGACATTATAGGAGTTTTCAGGAAGAAAATGGCAATTTATGAAGCAATGGAAATATTTAAGGACATCAGAAGTGAATTGGTTCTTCTCTGCTCAATTGTTTGCCAACAATGAGATGAAACAGTTGGGCTAGTGGAGTGTCAGTGGCTGCTCCCAAGTGGGAGAAAGTACCAGTATGTGATAGTTGTAAAAGTGCATGCAAGTGATTTCAGGCCTGATACCAGATGGAGGAGGACATATGGGTTGTTGCAACAGCAGTGGTTGCAATGATGTGCATGAATGATTTTGAGTCCGGAGGGACAGATTTCCTTGAGAGACTTGTAACCTTCTCTACCAGCTTCCCCTTTGACTTTGCTTGTGGGAAGCTGGCAGGGAAGGTCACAATTGGTAATCACATGACTGTGGGGCACTGCAACCGTTATAACTGTGAGATGGTTGCCAAGCACCCAGTTCACAGTCATGTGACTGCAGGGATACTATGACAGCCAGAATTTTGAGAACCATTTTAAGTATCACTTTAAGTTTATTTATTTTCGTCAAGCGTGTATTATATAATAGTATAATCAAGTATAAACATGATTATGAATACATGAAATGGATACGGATAAAAGGGAACATTAGGACAGGGACAGTAGGCACGCTGGTGCGCTTATGCATGCCCCTTACACTTGTTCAGCACCATTGCAACTTCAAATAGACGCTTAATGAGTGGTCAGTAAGCAAGGACTACCTTTTATTTCTCAGCTTCAGCTTTCCATCCGTCAGCATTGGGATAATAAACTAACATATATTTTTAACTGTCGGCGATTGAATGATTGGTGGAATAGCTCATGTAGAGCAATTTGAAAGCTTAATAAATGCACCACCTTATTTTTCTTTACCGCCTCCCACTCCGATGTTGCTATACCCTTTAAGCTAGAAGGAGAGACTCAGACATACCCTGTGGTAACGGGGTTCAATTCGGCCTGTCAACTCTGTAAGCCAATCTGTCACTTTTGACTCCAAATGCTCATTTCCACAGCTTCCGTGAGGAACTTTGAGATGCTCAGACCTGTAGATGAAGTGATGCTCCTGGCTATCAGGAAGAGGTTCTAAGATGTAGCTGAGGTTGTTGCTTATCACTATAAGGCCACTGAAAAACAATTCAACAAACCATCAGAAGGCAGGGAAGGCAAATCAGCTAAAGAAAAATAAAGAATTTAGTAACAGCAGAATTTAGTAAGATGTAGTTCAGAGTTGGTATTTACAAAACTGACATTTAATAATATTGGAAAGTCATTAAGCCTGTTTTAGTCTTGATTGTCAAAGCTAACCAGGACTTAAAATCCCAGATTTTAAATTTTGAATGCAACAAAGAAAAGACATGGCTATTTCTAAGACCCCAAAAGACCATTCCACTTTCTTAAATGGCTATAAGGAAACTAATATTAAATATATTACAAAAAAACCTAAGTGAACAAAAGAATCATAAAGTAAAATTAGTAATGGAAATAGATGACTTTATAATAAAAATGAAAGGCCTTTAAAATATAGAGGTCTAAGCAAGTTAACCAGTCTATGTATATTTAGTGCTATTCTTACTGGTTGTTCTTTTAAAATTGAGTTTTAACTTTATTAGCTACTCAAAGTCACTGCTGTGAAATGGGCAGCCATATAATTTGATTGAAACAAAGGAATTAATTAATTAATTGTGTCTTTTTTTTTAGTTCAATACTCTTTTCTGGAAGGAAGGCTTTTTAAACTATTGCAAACTACTATGGAGATCAGCCTCTGAAAAACCCAATTCTCTCTTTAATCAGATGTTTTTCTGCCTGTAAATATTCTGCTAGTCTTTTAATAATATTGATTTTTTTTAAAAATATGGAATATTTTAAATTTATAGTTCTTCATTTATAGTTACCTATGTTATGCCACATAGTGATGTTTGTAAGGTGAGTAACTATGGGAATAAATGAATAAAATATGAGTGTGATTAACTGCTAATCATTAACTATTGCTTGACACATTTTCATGCATGTGGAATGAGTTTTACTCAATATTACTGTATTCACAACCTACTCCTGGTTTCTACAGAAAAACCAATATCATTAAGTTTCAGGTAAACTCTTACATGTAGAAGTGCTTTATTTAACTATTAAGTCTTATAATTCAGAATGAAGTACTGAGCTCCAAATTGGTTTTTAATGAACACCAATTTACCAAGCAAGAAATAACTGTCTGTGGTCAGTCTCTTTCCTAATTGTGCTTTATTGTCCCACAAGATTAGAAACATATGCAGAAGTTTACCTTCTGTTTTTTAACCAGGAATTCCAAATTATTTTGATATTAGAATAATGTAAACAATGCCGGCCAGTATATGGAACAGTTACACAATCAATCAAAAAATTAACAACAAACTATAATTTTAGTTGGAAATTTTGAAGCCAGGGCCCAAAACACAGGAAAAAGGAGGGAGGGATGATGGTGGCTCACCTTGCATCTGTGATGTTTTCTATTTTGTGCAGGTCTTGTGTATCAGCCATAAAAGGAAGACTTTATTTTGTTTATACACCCAGACAACTTGTTTACATTAAGTTTGGCTTGAGACTATTGAGGTTTTTTTTTTTAATGGCCAAAGCTATTTCCTAACTGGACAGAAGCCCAGCTTTCAATAGGCTCTGAAGTGACCAAAAAAACACCCCAAGTCCTGTTTATAAAAACAATGTGTTTAATTTCTTAAGTGCACTGTAGAATTAGCATATGTTAATCAGCAGGAAAGGCTCCTTGCTATCCAAGGATTTTACAAAATCCCATTACTAAGTGAGAACTTCATACTGGTAAGCATCAGGTGTTTGCAAGATTGCTACAAATATTAAGTCCAAAATAAATATTCAGAAAACTGTTCTGAGATAAACAATATCAGGCTAAAGAAAGGCAAGAATGAATGGAAATGGAAAAATCCTGACATTTGTTAGAACTGGGGACTACCTGTAGCATTTTTGGAAGAGATGTGCTTTGTACATAGAAGTTCCAGATTTCATCCCTGATGTCTCCAGGGAAGCTTGGAAAAAGAACCCACATATCCCAAATTCTGCAGACCGCTATCAGTTAAGGTGGATAATACAAGGGTTAGACTGTCAATTATCTTATTCCAAATAAGCTAGACAGGAAGATTGTAGATTCCCCCCAAAATGGAATCCCTGGATATACCGTAAATTAACATTTGTTTTTACAGCAAGGATAACTAACTTCCAACTTCTGAATTATGTGAAGCTGCCCTCTAGCTAACTTCTTTTTTCCATGACCATTGAAGCCTTTTAAAATTAGCCTACAGAAATTTGATGCAAAACTCTGAAGAAATGATTTTTTTAAAAGAATAGTAAAATAGGTGTAGTGGGATACTTCTTTTAAAAAAGGCAAGTTTCTCAAAACAAACGAGCGTTATGAGTATTCCCCCCAGTGTGGTCATCTCAGTGCAGTCCATAGTGTTGTTGTTGTTGGTAATGGTGGAGGAGGAGAAGGAAAGGGAGCAGCAACAGCAGTCCTGTTGCCAAAAACTGCCCATCCCTATCTTGTGGTATTTGGAAGGAACAATACAAATAAAGCTTATTGAATCCTTCTGAGATCATCCTCAGAAATATTGGTTTAACAGCAGAGCTGCATACAGAAAAAAAGCTCTTTTTTGTTCATCACTATTTAGCCATTCGTTAACTTAGTTGTTTTTTTTTTAAGTCCTTTGGTCAACGCACTAACTTTTAAGTGCGAATTATGAGATTGTGCAAATGTTACTTTGTAGACAGAGAATGCATGAAAGAGCTGGAAACTTACCGTAGACCTCTGCATGTGCTGAGCACCACACTTGATTCACGAATGGCCCTCACTCTTCCATGGTAAAAGCAATTATCCTGAGAGGGTGAAAAGAAAGTGTCATGAGCAAGTAATCTCATCCTGCAGATTCATTTATCTTTCCTCACTCATTTGGTAGGGATCCAAGTCAGAGTGACATGAAAAGTAGTCATGAAAAGGCATAAAAGTGATCCTATCATGGCTTATTTAACCTTCTGGAGATAGGAATTCTTTTCAATCTCTCCCTCTACTCATTCCTTCCGAAATAAAGCTTATAGCTGATTTGTCCATAGTGGCTGGGTTTCCTAGAGTGGTCTAAGTCATAATACAGTTACCTTGGTTTTGTCTTGGTTTTGTCTTGTTAAACCCAACCATATATAGTTTTCAATAAATAACAATTAAATCAAACATGGCTTAGCAAAATATTTGGACAATGCCATAAATCATGTTATGGATTAGTATGCTTTGTCACCCCATTTATTTTTGCATGCATACCCCATTTGAGAGGTTGTTGGTGCTCTCTAAGGTTGGTTGAACAACTAAGTTCAGACAGCACCAAGGACCCTTCATTTCAACCAGAGGTGGGCTTCAAAAATTTTAGCAAGGGGTTCTCTGCTGGGTGGGCATGGCCATGGTGCACATGGCCTAGTCGGCCTCCTGGGAGGGATTTTTGCCCTCCCTAGGCTCTGGAGGCTTTCCTCGAGCCTCCGGGAAGACAAAAACAGCCTCCACAGGCTCCAGAAGCCCTTTGGAAGCTGGAAATGGGCCTGTTTCCGGCCTTCCCAAGCTTCCAGTAGGTCCATTTTTCACTCTCCCCAAGCCTCCACACACGCCCTGCACTTACCTGCATCCAAAATGGACCACGTGGGGACTCCTGGGAGGGGCAGGGTGGGCGAGGCCAGCCAGGAGTGGGATTTGGGGGTTCTCCAAACTGCACAGAATCTTAGCTAGAGGTTCTTCCGAACCCCTGCGAACCCCCAGAAGCCCATCCCTGATTTCAACCCTGAGTTACAAATATTTTCTTTGTACCCTCGATACCCTCATTTATTTGTAAATTTTGAGAGAGTATTTTGTAGGGGAAGGGAAAATAATTTGGAAAACTATTTCTATTTTAAAAGTAAGAGAGAGAGAATTGTATGTACTAATGCATTTATTATTCTATTGAACAAAACATTTGGAGAGAAGACAGGACATTTTCTGGCTGAAAAAGCTTTGCTGACTTCTGGGGTAGCTAGTATTTTACAATTTTATTCTTATGAAAAACCACGAGCATATTGTGAAATGATAAAGCTGTACTGCATAGAATCCCACTATGAAAACTAGCAAAAAAAATGCAACCCAACAGCCATTACAGTTTTGCACAGTCAGCCTCTTTTAGAAAACTACAGTAAAGAGAAGAAGAAAGCTGTTATTATGAACACTTATTTGTAAACCACCTAATTCACTATCTGAAGTGCTGCTATCCAGTCAACATTTTTCCAGTCAGTTAATTCAGAAGAGAGGTCCGGCTGGGCAAGAGCCAGCTGGCATGTTAGTTTAGGAAGGCCTTGGGAGGATAACAAGCTTTCAGATCCCACTTAGCAGAAGGCAGAAGTTGAAAGATCAGCTCCTGGACGATATCCATTTTTAAGTTCATGAGCACTTCTAGACTGGATAGCTTAGAAGAGACAGACATCATATACAAATTTAGAATCTGGGATTTTCATGTATAAGCACTTTGCAATTGAGGCAAAAGAAAAGGTTATGGCCAATCTCTTCAGTTTTATGACATGAGGAGTCCTCTGCAGACTGGAGCAAGGGATAGGGATAGGGTAGGTGTCAGATATGGGCAAGAGCACAAACACAAGTAGGAAGTGCAAGAGGAAAGGTCAAAAGATGGCAATCAGAAAGAATGCACATTATAGCATGGCTTCATATGAGTTCAGCTGCATGGGTCTAGTGATTGGTTCACTGTTGTGTTTTGTTGTTTTATAGTTCAGTGGCCCATCAATATATTACTGCAAGACAGCACTGGGACACAATGAAGTTCATTGCTAATTTTGCATGGAATTTCAAGGACCAAACCCAAATTGCAAGCTAATTCTATTTAGTTATGGATCCCTGCAGTTGTAACAACACTCTACGGTGCTGTTCATTATTACACTGAACAGTTAAACCTAACATTTCAATAAAGTCTATGAAATAATATCTGGTAAATTGCTAATGTGGGATATAATAATTGCAAGAGTTTTGCTTTTTAATATAAAGTCAGTTTGGAAAAGGAATAGAACTTATTTCTATTTTCTCCTTTTCAAGTATTCTGCCTCATCTGAATGGTATTTATATATTGCTGGAGTTTCTACATTATACTATTCCAAAATGACTCTTGGCAGTAAGGATATAAAAAAAATACAGTGGCTTATTATATGTAGTCATAGAAAGATAATTTGTTGAAGAAATGAACTGAATAGACTGCTGCGGTTATGAAAACTGTAGCAGCCACTACCATAAATCCCATATCAGATTCTTATTCAATCACTACTTCCATATTACATCATTACACTTAGCAATGAACTCATCTCGAAAAAAGCAAAAAAAGCAATGAATATTTCTTTATTTATCTCCCTGGCTTTGAATCAGAGATACTTTTTTCTCCAAGTTTTTTGTGCCTCCAAATCATTTTTTTCAGGGTGCAGTTCAAGACTTGTTCCATGTAAAGCCTATCCAAGTTGGAACCAGGGTTGTGTTTTCAAATGGATTTGTCTCATGAAATTACATTTGATACTCACTGTTTTGTTCAAGCAGATGGTTTGGGCTGTTCCAGTTTTGGTATAATGAGTTTCAGTGTAATCTGGTGCAAAGAGATCCCTACCAACAAAAATGAAGAAAGACAGAAGGATGGGGTGTAGGAGAGGAAAAATAAAATTAATATTGTTTGAATATTTATGTACATGAAATCTTGCAACTCCTATTTCATCAATAATCAATTCTAACATTTAGAAAAAGTTGTCAATGAGAGTCATAAAAAAGAATAGATTAAAGTTGTGACAATGATTAATAAACATCAACATTATGTGCGAAGTAAAAATGGCAAGATGAAGTAAAACCAATTTACTTCAGGCAAAAAGTATTCTTCATAAAACGGTGCTGGACATCTGATATCTTGTGGCCAATCTGACACTTCAACAATCTGCATAATGCAACATGAGATGGGAAGAAAAATGTCTTTCTCTCTCCACTCCTTTCATACCACTCATAACTCCAATAATTCTTCACTTCATGAATTCGTAGAAAAGATTAGAGAAACTTAAATATTTTGCACCCTAAATGTGCTCTAGAAAGACTTCAGGCGAACAGATGAGTCATGGAAGCTTTTATCCTCTCATTGTGAGACTCTAACAGATCTAATTTTGCTTTTCCCCTCCTCTTTGTTAATAAGAGGTCACTTTATCATATTGCACCTTCAAACTATGGTTAACCAAAACAGCCACAAACAAAACTGCAAAATAAGCTCAGTTATACATCCTGTGCTACAGAGGGTCTGGCATTTTCAAGAATGAATCATTTTCTTTGCCAATTGTATTACCTGTCTGGGAAATGACATTAGCAATTAGCAAAGAGTGGTCAGTAGAATGGCTGAGTCAAGACTGCTTTGGGGAGTGATGAAGCTAAATGCAGTTAAACTTTATTTTTAACGTCTGAATCTCTAGGATCTGCATTTGTTCAGGGTTCAGAACCTGCTTATCTATTACCCACATAGCTGCTTATTCAAGTGTATGCAGATTTGCTACGTTTTCCATATATACCGTGTCTCCATGAAAATAAGACAGGGTCTTATTTTCTTTTGACCCCTGAAATAAGCACTTGGCCTTATTTTCGGGGAAGTCTTGCTATTTTTGAGGTGCAGGAGGAGGCGAGCATGGTCACCTCATGGCTGCTGCCGTGTTTTGGGGAGGGCTTATTTTCGGGGGATGGCTTATTTCAGCGCATGAGCTCAAAAGCCTGATTGGGCTTATTACCCGAGGAGGTCTTATTTTCAGGGAAAGAGGGTACTCATATATATTTATACCCATAATTGAATCTTATTTGAATATCTTTTCTCTCTTCCAACACCTAGGTCTCAAACAAATAAAGATGGCTGAATTGCAGCTCAAACAGTGGGATCCTATTAAGGGCACTATATATACAGTACGATTATATTGTTTATATATTCGTTATATTGTCTTTTTATCACTTCATTTCCCTTTATTGTTCTTTAGCCTATGATGCCATTCTTTAGACTATAAAAGAAACAGGAAATATTGGGATTATTTACAACGAACAAACAAAACGGCACCATCCGATTTCTATCTAATAACACAAATTTAACATTAACCATAATCAAAACAGATTTTGGGGTGGTATCAAGATGACTAAAACTATTCCCAGATTAGAGACAACTTTGTTACCATTTCCTTTTGCCCAGATATCTAATAAACTAAAACGTAATCTCAGAGAAGAATTTTTATTCAGTATGCCGGGCTTTCTGCAAATAGAGAATTCACTGATGGTTCTGTAAATCCTAAAACTAGAATTTAGGATAACCTACATTTTAGACAGTAATACTATCTGTACAAGATGAGTTTAGTCAATATCCCATCTCTGTTAGAAATAGCATATACATTATGTAGGAATGCACCTTTATCAGGGACATTTATATGAAATTCCAAAGTAAAAAATTATGTACAATATTTTAAAATCTGAAAAGGGTAAAGTTTAATGCTTAGTTCTAGTCTCTTCTTGTCTTACTACTGTCAATGTGACAACTAAAAAAAGGCCAGCCTTTTTCCCCCTAAAGTTACTTTTCAGAAAGAATTTAGGAGAACACATTTCCACTTCTATAGTATTATCATTTTGTCAGTTATAGAATAAATATAATATATCTAATAAAAGCTGTAGGGGAAAAATAACTCTCCCAAATCCTATAGTAGAAGGATCCCATTCAACGTTTGGTCCCCTAGTGAAATTATCAAAATACATTATACCACAATATCACTACATAAATCTAAAAGTAATTCCAAAAATTTTGGGTCATACAATATGGATCTGCTTACTGGATGTTAGAATTCAGTAGAAAAATCTAATAGAAGAAAGAAGCTGCATTGACACCAGTTGCAATAAGAAAGAAGGCAGGCGGCTCAAATGATATTTCTGGATTAAGGAGATCCTCCACCTTCCATGTCACCATAGCTACTTTGTTGCTGAGCCACTGCCACCCTACTTTCTGCCCATCATCTTTGTACTTCTTCTCAGGTGTTCTGACTACTTCACTGTCCTTCCTCTCCAGCCTTCCCCTCTAATTACTTGGGATTATTAGGAAGCTGTTACTTTAATGATACAAAGGACTTACTGCTTAGTGCTCTATCTCTATCCATGATCATCATTAGCATTACCTCTGAGCTCATTTGGCTCACAGCCCGTAGACAATCTGAACACATACAAATTGGATGGACCTTGAAAAAAAGCATTTTGCTGCACTGCATGTTCATTTAATTACTAAGCATATACTTTAAAAGGTGTGTGTTTCCTGTCCCATCCCATCAGCTATTACTGACTTCTCATTGACAATTGGAAGCCATCCAGGGTCACTAGAAACTGGGTGGTAGATACATTTAATAAATAAATTCCCACCAAGACGCAGAATCTGGGATATACAAACCAATGTTTAGTGCTAGCAAAGCCAATGTATATATGTGAATGTACCTTTAAATCAGCCTACCAATTAAATGGACAAGTCCACAGAGTTTTCTTAGTAACATTTTTATATTGTAGTACTTTACCACTGCCTTCTTCTTAGGCTGAGGGAGAGATAGAGATGGCCTACATTCACCTAACTAACTTCCATACCTAAGAACTAGCATTTACACTATTCCAGTTTCTAAGCCACTACACAAAACACCTTTATGGACTACACAGAGCTGATTCTCTAGCAACAGAGCCAGTAATTATTCTATAATGTAAAGCTTATGTTAGCTTTTCTCAACCTCATACTATGGAGACAATATTAACAATTCTTAGCTAGAATGGAAATAAATGAGCAATACAAACTATACATATCTATCAACTTCATTGGGACTGAGTCTCATACATGTAACTTATCTGAGCATCCTTAGTAACTTTAAACTTTGCTTCTCAACAATGACTCTTGTCTATGAGTGTACAAAAGTCCACTAAAGACCTCCATGAAACCATTTTTGGTCATTTTGCTATTCATTGATAATCATGAAATGACAAGAGATGAATGACTAATTATTTCACTATGATGATGGGTACTGTGGTCTTTTTTCCCTGAAGAACATAATAAATTCCGATGTACCTTGACGATTTCCTTGATATCTTACCACAAAAATGTCTGTAACGGTAAACCTTACGAATCTGTGGCTAATGAGTTTGGAGGAACAAAGATCAATGTGGTCTAGGTGTGATGGTTTACACTATTTTCCTGAAACACAATGAACCACTTCATTCCCATCCCCCCAACCAAGTTTTGTTTGATATTTGATGTTAGAGTGATGAGTGCCCTATTGGAAGGGCTGAAAGTCCAGGTCAGGGACAGACTATTATCCATCTATAATCTATATGGTTAATAATGACATAATGGCACTCAATCAATCAATCAAATACAATCCCCCATCTTCAGGTATTTTGCTGCTTTTATTTATTACCTATGTATCGTGTATTTTCATTGAGAGAACAAAATAATGTACACGAGTGTCTCCCTGAAAATAACTGCCACAACAAAAGACACAAAACCACAACTTTTTGCAGCATGATAACAGTACTTGAAAGAAGTGGGTTGCGGTACTAATTACTCTAATACCCATGTCTCTAACCACTGAAATAAAGACTTGCTTTTTGTTCCAAGAATTGTGTGTTACATTAAAAGCAGTGAACAATGTCCAACATGCTTTTCCCCAAATATCCTGGATTTGTCAAACTGGGGCCAAAATATTTGGTGGGTATAAATTTGTAAAAATTGCAGTATTATTCTGTCTTCATCCTACACCTATAAAAGATATCTGAGGGATGTTAAGAGGACCTAGCATTAACCTCAGGATGAAGCCTTTTTCAGAGGTTATCTACTATATTCCTTATGTTTAAAAAATCAGAATTTTAGAAACAGGAGGGGGGAAAAGCTAAAAATCACTTTCACAAATGAAGGCGAATATATGTGTCCCAGGCTAACGTTGCAGAATCCAATCTGAGTCAGTCAGCCGGACCAGAGGTCTGGAATTTGAACAAAACCTCTGGTTCCGGTGACTTTTACAGTTTAGATCCTGCAAAAATCACTTTATTCTCCAGATGGCTAGACTTACAGAGATTCCAAATTTTTAGAGTGGGATCTGATTGTGTTTCAGGGCCAATCAATAATTTAAAGTATAAATTAACTGAGTATATGAAAAAGTTTTTTGTTTGTTTGCTGTAATCAATCTTCCTTTTTAAACCAAACTGGTTTCATTTTGTAAATCTGAGTAGAACTGGCCCTCAACTTAGAATCACAATTGGGTACAGAATATTGGTTGCTAAGAAACTGAATTTTATCACTGCAGTTGTTAAGTAAAGCATCGAGTCATTAAGTGCATCTGGTTTCCCTCATTGATTTGGCTTATCAGAAGCTGGTTGCAAAGGTGATCACATGACCCCAGGATGCTGTTGCTATGGTAAATAGTTGCTGGTTGCCAAGCCCTTGAATTTTCATCACGTGACCATGGGGATACTGCGATGTATGTTAAATGCAAGGACCAGGTGCAAGTCACTTTTTTTCAATGTTGTCAAATGGTCAGTAAATGAATGGCTGTAAATCAAGGACTAACTTCAATGTTTATTTAAAACTGCTGTTAATACAGCGACCTAAGTAGGTTACTGATTTCAGTATTTTGCAAGCTTTGGCTTTTAATTTTGGCTGCCCTGAATTGAAAAGGAAACTGTTCCTAGTGATAAGGTGAATATTTGGAACTGTTTTTTGAACTGCGGCAATCACACAATATAGCAATGTCTGACTTTATCTCTAGCTGCATCAGCTACTGGACATGCATCTGAAAAAAACATATGGAGAAAATAAGCACTAGACAAAAGAACAAATTGAGGGTAAAATAACTGTGAATTGCATGAAATTTAGGCTCAGGCATGTTTATTCTCAAGTAAACTCAATGAATTCAGTAGGACCTAACTTCCAAGTTTGCATATTTAGGATTATTAGAATCAAAAGTTTGGATTCTTTTTTCTCTAAAAGAATATTCTGTGTGAATACAGCTTGACTGTGGTCTGCAGACTTAGCATCCTTCTGCTAAAATACAGATGTTGGCTGAAAGCAGACAGCTGTTGCCACTTTTCATTACAGTAGAAATCTCAGGAGCAGAGTCAGATCCAGAGAATGAGCTAGAACCTGGCCTGTAGCCACAACATACAGATGTTTTAAAGGCTTTATTTCCCTTCCAGCCCTATTCAGCACATTTTTGGCTATCCTCCACTGTGTCAATGATACCATTGTTCTGAGCAAAGCCTCCATCTTCAGGGTAGGGGATGGAGCAATGAAGGCGCCTGCAGTAAAGGGGGTTTCTATTTTGTGGCATTAACGCCATTAACCCAATGTGAAGAGAAAGGATGCAAATAGTTTATAAATGAGGCAAATGGAAATTTCGGGTACAAAATGCCAGCATGTCATAAAGTCATAAACATGAGAATCGAGACACACAGTTTCTTTGTTGCAAGACTGTTCTACTGAGTTCATCATCTCCTGCACATCGGAAAACCCCATCAGAATGGATAAACATACTTAAAACCAATTTTCTAACCACTGTTCCACCAGGAGCAAAAGCAGTGGTTAGAATGCAGTATTGAAGGGTAACTCTGTCCGCAGTCTGGAGTTCGATCCTGAAGGGCTCAAGGTTGACTCAGCCTTCCATCTTTCTGAGGCTATTCTTCTAGGCTTCGGGGTAGGATGGGTTAACTCTTTTTACCTGAATAATTTCCAACTTTGGTTTCAGTGTTATTCATATTTTAATTGAGATTATTCTGGGAATACTACATGTGATTGCACCACTCAGTGAAAGCACAGGAACAACACTGATTTGCAAAGTTCAGAATCTTCATGGTCCAGCATATAGGAAATAAAACAGGATGAGCTTGTTTACTTACTGTAGATATACTTTGGCAGAATCATCTTCCACCATTCCCAATCCTACACTCTTGAATCCAATACAAAAACAAAGGCATCCTCCCCACATTTAACAGAAGAAAGTGGAGGGTCCAAGAAACACCAGATTGTTGGGAAGAGCAGTCAATTCAGAAGAACACCATGTCTCCAGAGTACCTTATAGCTCCAAAACAAGTCACAAAGCATAATTCAATTTAAGGATGATAAATTGAGGTCAGTGAAAACCAGGAGCTTCTGGGATAAAAAACATTTGCTTGAAGTAATTCAAGCACTAAAAACATGATTGCATCAATCATTAAAACTATGAAATAACTTGATATCAAATTTGCCAATGCCTGCTGCTTAACATTTTGAACCTTCCTTTGGATGCTGAAACCTTTTGTTTGAATACTTGCTTTGACTATGTTCTTTCAACTATGTTCATATTAACTTAGCATTGGTTTTTGATCCAGGATTGTCTGTTTCTTGCTTTTTCTATTATGTAAGACAAGAGCCTCTTGAAACTCTTTCTTCCATGATGGCAGAAATGTGAGATCTGTACTGTATGTAATACAATTAAAAGACAACCAAGTCCTGTACACTGGCAATATCTCTGACTATCCAAGACACAGTTGGGAAATCTGTGAGTCTTCAGATGTTCTTGAATCATAACTCCAAATATTCCTTTTCACTGACTATGTTGTCTAGGATGTTTAGATTTGCAATTTCTGACAGTTCAAACGTATCATCCATTCCTTATTTCAGTCTAAAGTCTGCTATCTGTGATCCACAACTCTATTTATTAATTTTACATTTCACTCATCTCACTGTTAATGCAACTCTGGACAACTCTATTTAGTGTCTAATGGTTGAGAATGGGCGGTAGTATTATCTTAATTGACACAAAACACAGGAAATCACAAATGTCCTTTAAATCATATTATGACAGTCAACACTTTTGAGGCAGCAGAGTCACAGGCCATGCTATTTAAACATTTTCAGAGCTACAGACCCAACAGCTCTGGGGGACACCAAACTGAGGAAGGCTGCAAAAGACCAATGTTATTTTCAGAAATCCCTTTATTTCAGGCAAGGATGGAGGTTCAAGCACTTGTTATAATGTAAAGTCTCTTCCAGAAGAAATTGAGATACCAGATACCTCCTCTGGTTTGAGAGCTGCTGATTTCTGTATACAAAAGCTTTTTTAAAAAAGTTATGTCCCAGAAATCTTTCATTCCTGGTCAGAATAGCTTAGGGTGTGGAAACTGTTACTCTTCATTTAACATCTGGAGGATTGCAAATATGCTACCTTTCAGAGATGGGGAACCTATGTTCATCCTGTGTTAAATTTATGTTTTACTGATAAAGAAATAAAGGGAGACTAGTCTAGATCTATTTCAAGCTGTTTAGGTCTCATCAGCTAGCCATACCCTTCTGGGATTCGAACCCGGGCCAT
>JANHFT010010402.1:279176-297877 GCA_032467955.1 Pseudoxenodon macrops | reverse complement strand
TTTAGTGCATGCGCTCAAAAGCCTGATTGGTCTTATTATCCGGGGAGGTCTTATTTTCAGGGAAACAGGGTAATTTAGACTAACTTGGAGTAATCTTCACAGAAATTATGTACCACAAAATATAAATCTGGATTAGTTACCCAGATCTGTCCAGGGGGCACATCCAGAATGTTCCTGCTGAAAGAAAACCTTTCAGCAAAGGGAGAGCTCCTTTATGGAGCACAGCTTGAAAGTTACATTAAGTTCTCAAAGGTTGAATCTGTTTAGCACCTGTTGAGTACAGGTAGTCCTCGACTTACAACCATTCATTTAGTAAACTTTCGAAGTTACAACAGGAATTTAGATGTTTGGCAACTGGCTCATATTTATCACAGCTTCAGTGTCCTGGGTCATGTGATCACCTTTTGTGACCTTCTGTGAATCAATGGGGAAGCCAGATTCACTTAACAATCATGTTACTAATACTAACTTAACAACTGCAGCGATTCACTTAACAACCATGGCAGGAAAGGTCCTAATATGGGACAAAATTCACTTAATAAGTCTCTCAGCAATGGAAATTCTGGGCTCAATTGTAGGCGTAAGTTGAGGATTACCTATACCCATGTTGGCGAATCTATGGCACGCGTGCCTGAAGTGGCATGTGGAGCTATGTCATTTGGCATGCATGGCATCGTCCATTCCTCTTCCGGGTTTCTGGTGCTCATGTGCACGCAACAATCAGCTTTGTACATGTGACAGTGTTGGAAACTGGAAGAACTGGTCTTCCATTTTCCAGTGTTAGCATGTGCGCCGGCCAGCTGATTGGCACGTATGCGGCAATAACCGGAAGACTTGCATGCCGGAAACTGGAAGTACACTTTCCGGCACGCGCATGCCCCCTAGGCAACTCCTCTTCCTTGTTGCAGCCCAGACAAATTCGCCATCATTGACCTATACTATTCTTCAATTGCTTCAAAGTGTTCCTACTAGTGTTCTTTTTTATGGAAACGGGCTTCCTTAAATTGCACCCAGCATGTGGTCTAACACAGAGTTGCCCAACCTTTCCAGCTTTGCGGAGCAGTGCGGGATGGGGAAGAGGCAATATTTCCGCCTGAATGGCTGGCAAGCACACACATGCAACTCCATTTGTGTGATCATCTTTCACACGCACTTGGTGCACTAACAGATGGAGCACACGTCCAAGTGCTCACCCACTGCTCGTGCAAGTGGGGATGTGTGTTCACTCACAATCACCCACCTTTTCTACGGACAAGTTGCAAACACCTCAGGGCTCACTAGTGGGCCGTGGACCAAAGGTTGGGGACCCCTGGTCTAACATCTTTAAGTTTGGGTTCAAGGTTGATAATCTGCCCACAGATTTAGCCTCGTTTATGCTAACCAAGGTCCTTATCTTGAAATGGAAACGGGGCTAGAGGATAAGCTGGATGACTGGATTTTCTCCCACACATTAATAGCAAACTGTGTAAAACAAATTGCCTCCTTCCTTCTGGGTTTTGCTGCCCCCACCCCCTTTTATGTTGCCTCAGCACTCCAACATCATGAAATATCAAAAAATATAAGTTAACACAGTACATAAAATATGCATGCTATTAAGAAGAAATTATACTTCTTCTTAATAATACACTTAAGTAATATGCTACCTAAGTTTCTTTTATATTAAAAGTCAAACAGCTTGCAACCTGGGTGATTAAATATATTTATCAATGAAAGGCACCAGTTTTATTTGCTGGCTAGAACATGCCAGTCCAAAGACATTTTTCAAGAAACTTTTCCAGTTTAATTTTGCTTTCCATTTGCCTGATTACTAGAAATGTACCAGGAAACTTCATTTGAATCCTTTGGTTGATCTAAACTAGGTATATATTTTAAGGGGAGACTTACCTTCTGAGATTTTACTTCCTCTGTAAGAATCAAAACTTGGTGCTGAAGAGAAGCTATTTTTCCCTGTTCTGCTCCTTCAATAAAATAATGAAAACTGCTGTTTGCTTTTTTGTATTTTCGTAATGTTGATGGCTTTGGTCTCATTTTTGTGTCCTTCTGAATCTCTGCCATGACTGAAATGAATAAAAATGATAGAGAATAACCTTCTTGTACTGAAACATCTCAGAATTATATTCTGAAAAATTGGTAGTTTAGCAAAACATTAATATCTGCTCTAGATAAGTCACGAGATTTATGAGCAATCCTCTGCATGTTTATCAGGAAGTACATTAACAAATCAAATAAACCTTTATTACAGTCAAAGACCAGTAAGAAGGGTAGGGTACAAGAAATTTAAAAACAAAAAACAAAACAAAAATACAATTGCATAAAAAAGTATAATAACAAAAATCTTTTTTAAAAAGTCTAAACGGAGAAAAGTTTAAAACAGTAAATGGACATAAAACATGATAAACTAAATCTATATAATACAAATAATTCAATGAATCAATTATAAAATAGGCAATAATAATGGTCTAAATGCTCATTAAAATCAGTTTGTGATATATGTCATCTTCTCTAAATATTTTTAACTACTCCTGTGCAGAACGTGACAACATTATATGTTGCAACAGGGTTGATATCTGAAAGCAGCAGAGGGTATAAAATTGTTTTGTGCACCCCAGGTATTTTTTGCAATAATGACTAATTCAAAAGTAGTATAGGCCCTCCGTTCCAAAGATGCTTTTTCAACAGGAACTGGACTTTCTGGTTTTTCTTTGAAGACGTTTTGCTTCTCATCCAAGAAGCTTCTTCAGCTCTCGATGAGAACTCTTCAAAGAAAAACAAGAAAGTCCAGTTGCCTCTTGAAAAAACACCTTTGGGACAACCATGACCTGGATGACTAAGAATCTCCCTAGATAAATGTTCTGTTGTTTCTACAAAGTGAAATAATTAATTTGCATTAGATCTAACCCTGATATAAGTCAATTTAGTGGGATTTATTTTTAAGTAACATTCAGATAGTATAACTATTTTTGTTTTTGTTCATTTCCCACAGTTTCCCTTCATTGATTTACTTCATAATACGATCAGAAAATGTAACAGGAAATGTCTTTTATACATTGTCATAAATGCAAAGTAAGTACCTGTATCCTCAGTTTCTCCTTTTAGGTTCTCTTCATCAGCAATAATTTCAAAATTATCCTCAAAACTACCACTGTCTCTTCGGTTCTGACGGCTGCCACACAGATTATGCACTGTGTTTCTAAAAGAAGAAAAGTGCACAGAAAAGATCTAATGCTTAGATCTTAATTCTAGATCTATAGTGGTTAGAGCACGTCTGACTACAGTATTTCAGAGGGCGTGTAAACTCACGTGACAGAATATACCTTCAAACTAACCCCAAAAATTCTCTGCAGACAGAAAAGCAGTATTCAAAACAAAAAAACCATACATCTGTTACACTGGGTTTCTCTGTGTAATAAGGCTACATATATGGGCTGCAAAAACCAAGTCCCAGATGGCAACAAAAATATAGGCCATCATAGTTGGCCAGAAAATGCCAACTCTTTACAATCGATTTGGAATAGACAGATTTTTGCAGCCAATATGTGGTATTTTAATGCCTAAAAATGTTTGCCTAGTGAAACACTAAACCATTATGAACTACCACCTGGCATGAAGAGTTAAAATATTCAGCTATCAAAATGACCACAAAAATGAGAGCCAGTTTGATCTAGTAGTGAATGCATCAGATTACAAACTAGAAGAATGTGAGTTCTAGCCCTCTTTTAGACATGAAAGCTGGCTGGGTGACTTTCGGCCAATTACTCTCTCTCAGGCCATTACATCAGGCTAGGATGACAAGCTGGTCAGTGTATTCTTGTTGCAACCAATGTATCAACACTTGTTTGATCTGAAAAAAACAGCCCTACAATTGCAGGAAAATGCTGGGGGGGGAAATATTTGCAAATGCAGGTTTGTTTAGCAAGATAGCAACTGTGTTTCCTTTACTGAGATCAAAGTATTATAGAATTTGCTAGGTCCAAAGTGTTTCTGTTTTCTTAATTTCAACTGCTTTTAATAGGAGAGCAGAGAAACAACAGTTATAGTAATTGGTGGTTATGTTTAGCTGTGTAGGCTTTAACTCTATAAAGAGCTGAAGAATTAAGCAAGAATACCTTTTTTATGTTATTTCCTATAACTTATCCTACTTTAAATCTTTTCCAGCAATATTTTTCATTTCTGAGATTGAAACCAAAAGTAATCATGTATTTTCAAACGCAGCATATCTTTCTGCTCTCATTTATCAGTTCTTGATTAGTAAAACTGCTCATTAACTGATACATGTACTCTGCAACTAGCTGTTGAATTATGATATAAACAAAGTCCAAATATTAGAAAATAGATATCTACATGGCTAGTTTTGTGTAAGACTGCCAGTTTGGTGTAGTGATTAAGGCACCAAGCTAGAAACTGGGAGACTGTGACATCTAGTCCTGCCTTAGGCACAAAGCCAACAAGATGACCTTTGGCCAGTCCCACCTTCCTATGAAGCAGGCAAGGGAAAACCACTTCTAAACTCTTGCCACGAAAACTGCACAGACTTGTTCAGGCAGTTGTCAGGAGTCAAAAACAGACTTCAAGGCAAAAAAAAGAAAGAAAAAAGCTCTGTGCACTCATTTTACCATATTACAGTACATCTATTGACAATGTAATTTAGTGGCAAATGTAATGTTAATTTGTATTGCTAGTCCATGCATGATATGCCGTATGCTAAATAAATAAAGTGTCAAATCTCTTTGCAACTGACAGATATTTGATTTAGTAGTCCTTTTACTCAACTGTAGGTTAAGTTATATGAGTCTACAGGTAGTCCTTGAATTATGACTGTAATGGAGGCTTGCCTATCACAACTGTAACTAGTGAGAGCCACCAAAGTGCAGTCATGTGACTGCAGGATAGTGACCAATGGAAGTTCGAAACCAAGTCATAAATACCACACAGAATGGTTATAAGTGACAGTCATAAATCAAGGACCACCTTCAGAAATGGCATACTATGCATAAATTGTTCACTACTAGATGACCGCTGAATCATATCTTGTTTCATTTTCCTCACATTAGAGAAAAAAGCGTTTTAGGCTTAATGGTTCTCATTAACAATAATTATTTAACAATAATCTGGGTGAAAACTGAACAAAATGAAAGAAATCAGGATTTCTAAAACCGTACTAGCATCAGTTTGCAATTAATTCTATGCAAAAGCAACCATTTTGTTTAAGTGTCCAATTTAAAAGAATTTCTAAGCTGATTATTTTCTTTAAAAAGATAAAGACAAGTATTCAGTTTTAAAAGAAATAAAATGTTTAAAAACGTGTTGGTGTAGTGGTTAAGGCATCAAGCTGGAAATTAAGAGCCTGGGTTCTAGTCCTGCCTTATGCATGAAGACAGTTGGGTGACTGGGGCTAGTCCCTCTTTCTCAACCCTAGGAAGCTGGCAAGGGCAAACCACTTCGAAAATATTGCCAAGAAACCTGCAGGACTTGCCCAGGGAATCACCAGAAGTCAAAAAATGTGAATACAACACAATCTCTAGCTAGGCCATGGTAACAGAGGCACCAACATGCATCCTCCCTCTCCCCACTCAGCTAGTGAATACTGTAGTCAGTTGAGAGGTGAATAATAGTGGATGGAGCCAGTCAAGATTGCACAGGGAAGTAAACTGAGTGACAGCTCACAGATTATTTCTCTGCTATGGAATACATGACTATAGCCCAAGGACTGGGAATTCTATTCACAATTTCCAAAGGGCACCAAGTACAGTCAAAGAGGGCTACTTTAGCGCAATATATTTAACAGAGTTATTTTTCTGGAATGCAAACAGATGAAATAGTTACTGAATTTCAATCCAAGGATGCTTGAGAGAGATGTTTTGAAGAGCAATAGAAGTCGGTGGTGCTGGTAGAGAAGCTGCCTTTATGCCAACTACATCAGTGGGTGTTTTCACTGGGGGTAAAAAATCCTGTTCTGCCTCAGCTGCAAAGAAAGAGACAAAGCTTAAACAACCGGCAGTCAGGCAGACTAAATCTATAGATCACATGGCACAGCTACATCCTGTAAGGCATCACAGTATTCTCAGCTGCCTCTTGAGCAAACATTGCCCTTTGACTTGTAACTACTTCTCCTTCAATTCTGTGTAGACTGTATCTAAAGAGGCTTTGTGGGAAGGGGAAATCCTGCCACCAATCCTTATTCTACTAGGGAACAGATTGGGTAAAATCCAGTATTTTAAGAAGGTGAAGTCAATGTTGGCCAGTTCTCAGATTGTCTTAACTTCCTAAAATTAACTTGCATTTTTCTTTCAGCTGTTGACAAATGGGCTTGCTGCAGTTGGGCAACCTATGCTCAGTTTTTTGCCTAATGACAAAGCAGGGACACACCCATTCTTCTCTTACTTTGCCTCCAATAGCTGAAATACAGAAATTCCAGTTTTTTTATTACACCGACATTCTCACTTTCTACAAAAAGGGGCCTAACAGCTAACAACTGTAATAATTCAAAATTTAACAAAATACAGCACCAGAACTAAAATAGAAAACAGAAAATAGAAAAGAATAGAAAGATGTAAAGCAGTGATCAAAATTTCATTAATTCAAAGTTTATTACAACACATATGCGATATGTAAATATATAAATCAGAACCCAGAATCCAAATTATAAACATCATCAAATGTTTCAGCTAACATTAAATCAGTTTCATGGCACACCACATGAACTCAATGTGTGATTTTATATATTTTCTTCCCGCAGTTTGGAAAGTTGGGAGTATATGCATTGGGCCTAGGTATATACCATCTCCTGTGACATTAACACCTATTTTAGAAAATGCATCCCTGTCAAGGAAGGCAGCATGCAGCTTGCTTATTGTGGGATGTGACATTGAGAAAGACTCCAGCTCTCTATTAGCAATAAATTTGGGACAAACTAAATTTTTTTTTTTTAATCCTTTCACCTGATATATGGATCAAGACTGGACAAGAAAATGTTCAGGATGATGAATGAAGGACCAATATTCAGAAGAGGAGGAAGCAGAAAAAAATGCAGGGCAACAATAATAGTTTTTGCAGCAAATATATGCATTTAGAATTCTTGTATGATGGAGTCCTGAGGTGGGTTCCTACCGGTTCTATCCAGTTCTATAGAACCGGTAGTAACTCTGTGATGATGTCACAGGGCCGGTTCTGTCAGTGTCTCCTTGGGGGGCGCCATCTTGGATTTTGCTTCTGCGCATAAGCTATTTTGTGATTGCCCTGTGTGCGCGCTCGAGGCACAACCCTGAGCGAACCGTCAGTAAGACGTTTCAGAACCCACCTCTGATGGGAGTCCTGTAGTATATGGAATCAAATTGTAGCCAGTGGTCATCTTGATCTCCATCAGGACAAGCATAAGTTTAATGAATCAGTAGCTGGTTGCTTACTGCTTGGCCTTCCATGCATTTAGAAGGCTGCAGGACACATTCCACAATGTTTTATTAATTCTTTTATTTAATAATGTTGCTGTGCTGAACTGATTACAGTATGAAACATATTGGAATATTGGAAGGGAGGGAGGCTATGATGTCATCAAAAGGGATGGAGCCATCTTTTTCAGAGTGAAATTAGGAGCAAGATGCTTTGGAGGCAAAACACTCTCTCACTCTCTTTTCTAAAACAGTGCAAAGTCACATTGTGAGCAGCACAATCTGGTGACCTGATGGGGGATCAAAAAGTGTACTACCACAGGGAGTCTAAGGATGAAGAGCTGCCTACCCTGACCTACATAACCTCCAACAAAGAGTGCTCCTCCTGTTGCAATTCAAGTTCAAGCTATTGTACTTTTATTACTTACTGTTGCTCTGCTGGGCCTCATTTATGGAAGAAAACGATGGCATGGCTTCAACAAAACCCTTTGCCTGTTTATTACAAAATTCCCAGCGTTTCAGCTGCAGTTGTTGTAGCCAGTACATCATAGCTTGTTTGTTAACAGCCTGTACAGTAATTCAATTTAAAATTAAAACAAAAGACAAAAGATAAAAAGCTTTTTCCAAAATTGTTGCTGTTCAGATGGGTTGGGAATGCTACTCTTAATATTCTTGTTTATCACTAATCAAAATCAAAATCTTTATTACACTTATAGACCACCACAAGAAAAATAAAATACACTTAACAATTTTAAAAGCTAAAAAATATAAAATACACAAGGTTACCGTAATTAAAAAAACTTTTATTTATGTATGTGTGTGTGAATTTTATATATATATATATATATACACACACACATACATACACACATACATACATATTCTGTAATTCTAAAAAAACTTATAAAAAGGAATAAAGACATTAATAAAAAAACAAATTCTTACTAATCTATCAAGAATGCAAACACTCTTATCTAACAAGTTAAATAATTTTGCTAGTGATTTTTCTTATTTGAATCTTATTCATCCATAGCATGCTAAATCATTACAGGTACCGGTAGTTACATTACAACCCAAAAAGTTACATTTATTTGCATACAATGTCATTTTTCATAACAATGCTATCTGTTGAGAATGCTTAGGGATAAGCTAATAGTTTGCTCAACAATGTCGTATTATTGTCAATAAAAAGATATCACATGAGATTTTTTAAAGAAAGAATTTGCAAGTGTAGCATCATCATATTTCAATACAAAGTTTGTTTAAATATTTCTAGCACCGAGTGGGTATTTGTTTATTTATCATAGGCAAGAACGCAATCAGTTTCTTACTTTATAATGTTTTGTGTAGCAAATTTAAACTTGGACAGTTCTGAATCCTTTGTTTAGCAACTTTATCGAAAATGTCACTCAAGATGCTGAAATAATATAATTGGGCCTTCAGTCCCAATTCAGGCCACATTCACACACACCCCATCTTCCTGCAATTACATACCTTAAGAATAAAGTCTTTGATGGGAGTCCTGATTTCAAAAATACCCTCATCTGCTCCCACATTCAGATCAAAACTTGCAATGGAAATCTCTATGCTTCCCAAAGGATTAATATCCTGTGCTGTCCTGTAGTATAGCAAGTAGCATTTATTTTCATCATAGCAAAACCAGCGTGACTTCCAGGTCTTGATTGGTGCTTTAGAAGAACATTTATATAAATAGCCACATAGTTTTTTCCTGGAGGCTTCTTGGCTAGGTTTTATATCAGCATTTCCCCAAACCTCAGGAGGTGGAGATACATCTCCAATGATATCTTGACTGCTACTCCTGGTGTCTGCCATTTTTTCCTCCGGTGACATGTTTGATGTCCCACATACAAGACCCTCTCCATCCTCATGATCTGATTTCATGTTTCTTTGAACAACAGCTTTTTTGATAGTGGAATATTAATTGCAAAGAAGAGAAAAGAGACACCAGTTAAGAACAGTAAAGTATAGCCAGTTATAAGACCAGTCACCTAAAATTATCTGAAATTCTAAATAGAATATATATTTTTCTAATGCCAAATGCAGAAAATATTTTTTTCCATTTGCCTTATTTAAATAAATTGGTGTTATTCATTCTGCTAAAGCCATAAATAAATAGGAAAAAATATGATTTTTAAAAATCTATTATTGGCTGTTATCTTTATTAGGAATAAGGAAAATGGCTCAAGTGTGCATATTTTGAATTCCTCAGAGTTCTTCTTTGGGCAGGAAGTTTTAAAATGCATAGACAAGAGGATGTGGTGTAATGTTAAATTCCTTCTCTTACCAACAAGTTTAGGCAAAATGGGAGTTGAACTTTGAACATTCATAATATTTACATTAATACAATGGAGGCATGTTTTAGATAATGTACGGTAAAGTTGTTACTACAATGACTAAATAACCAGTGTTTCCACTACAACTTTCTACCTTCTCCAAAGTTACAACATTTAGCCTCTGGTCACCAAAAGACTGTTCAGCCCTGTTTTAAAAGGAATTGGAAGAGTGACCTAGACAGAAACAGAAGTGGAAAAATCCTCTCCTGCATCTCCTCTGAAATACAACAAGAACTAATAGCATTAGTCAGACATTAAGATTTACACACTTGTTTGTCTTCAATGTGATATCCGCTATCATATTTGTCATATAATTTTGTATTATTAGACAAACATCCCAGTCCCTATGCCAAAGAACAAAACCAAATGGAGACCTGAAAAATTTTCAAAACCAGGTGCCCAGCTAGAAATCAGGAGATTTTGAATTCTACCATTAAAATGAATAGATAGGAAGGCTGATGGCTGCCTTGAATTCCCATCCTTTTACGAGGGTCCCACTAGTTAAAAACAAACAAACAATGGAAAGTGGAGAAATCCATCTGTGTACTTCTTTTCCAGCGAAATTTGCCATTGGATAAATTCTGTAAATTGTACTGACTCTCTCAACTCACCCCCCCCTCACAGAATTGTTATGGGACGATGGGGAAAAAAACTCTTGGAAAAAAGTCAGGCTGCAAAGCAAAGCAACTACAACCTCCTCCTCCTCCTCCTCTTCTTTTTTTTTTGACCCCACACTACATTTCTGCATATCCCTTTGGCCGCTCCGACGTCACCTGCTATGCATCAGGGGCGTCAAGCCTCAGGGCATAGCTGCCCTAAGAAACATCGCGATTGATTCAGGTGAGCATTGCCCGGGAAGCCACCGTTGTGCTCCTCCTGTTTTACGACACATTCCAAGGCGGCTGCCCTCTTGAAGGCAAAAAGTTAACTTCCGCCTAACGCGCATCCCTATAGTCCACGCTAGCCGTTCCCCCGAGACCGTCACTGCTCCTACCCGTTCTTTTTACCTCGGCTCAGCCTGTCCCCGGCCCTCCATGGCAACGCACACAGCCGCCTTTGGGCACACCCGGCGGAGCAGGCCGACGCAAGGCGATCAGACAGCTGCTTCTTGACGGGGCGGGGCGGGGCAGGGAGAGGCGGTGCCAGGCAGTGCCGACCCAACAGGCTCCAAGTCCCGTAAGCGGGAAAGAGAGCGGGGAGGCAGCCTTCTCCTCAAGAAGTCTTCCCGATCGCTCTGTTAAGCAGGAGCTGCGAGTGCTTCGAGTTGAATCCAGGAGGCGTTGCCCGACGTAGCACACTGTTTGCAAATCTTCCTCTTGCCAGCTATCTGAAGGGAGGCTTGACTGAGCAGTTTGCCACCGAACAAAACACAGGGTTGGGCTCAGTGGTGAAATGTAAAATGTTTCCCTACGGGTCTGTTGGCGTGGCGCGCACACACACACACACACCTGGTCTGGGCACATAGACAGAGCCCGGAGGTTATACTGCCCGGCCGCGCCCGGCAGCCCCCTGCGCGGAGAGAGGGACAGGCCCAGCGGTGCCACTGCAGCCACTTCGGCCTGTAGTTGCGCGGCCGGCCAGCCGGAGCGGGACTTGCCGCGCAGCCGGAGCAACAGGCGCGTCGGTGCCACCTTGTCTGCCTTTGCCTCAGTGTGCTGCGCCTGGAAGAGGCCGCTGCCGCCGCTCTCCCTCTCTGTCTGGCTACACATGTCCGTCTGCCCTCCCAAAGCAGCACACCACAGAGCTGCGCGCCCTCCACCTCTTCCTGCTCAACAAACTCCGCTTCCCTTTCCTCCTGGCCACGAATAGAAGCCAACCCCCCACCTGGGTCGTTTGCAGAAGGGAAGGAAAGTGTTTTCGGGAGGTAGTGCCCCGAGGTGGAGGTTTAACAGTGTTTTCCTCTCCCACTTTCCCGATGCGCAACGCAGAGCTGCGCGCCCTCCACCCCTTCCTGCTTAGCAAACTCCGCTTCTCTTTCCACACGCCCCGTTTTTTGAATCGGGGAGGGGATCGGCGCTGCCTCCTGAAAACACTTTTCTTCCCTTCTGCAAATGACCCAGGTGGGGGGTCAGCTTCCGTTCCTGGCCAGGGGGGTGGATCTGGCCAGGATCTGAAATAAATGTTCCTTTCAGATAGCATGATTTTGAGCATGATAGTATGATTGCTGTATTACCTGTTTTTCCTCAGTCCTTTGCTGCGGCACTACTGGAAGATCTTTAATTGAGTTTTTAGCTGACATTTATCGTTTTTTTCCAACTTTATCAGCTCAAATAGAACAAGGTTGTTTATGATGTCTGCATGTTTGCTTTAATGCTTCTCCCAGGATTTTTTTAAAAAAGGAGTCATGAACATTTCAGTGAATCAAAGCTTTATATATCATCCCCAACATGGAATTCATTCAGCCATTTAGCCTTTCTTTGGCTTCTCAACTCCATTACACTTTTCTGTAATTCAGAAACTGAACAAAAAAAAAGATAACACTATTAAATCCCATACATCTTTTGGCCCTGCTGAATATTAACTTCAGCTTTGTTTCCTTATAGTGCCATCAATGACCTCCAACCTCTTAGCTGATGGCAAGATTAGAAACAAAGCAACCCATTTCCAGCACCAAAATGATTAACAACCTGATATATTTTTAAATGAAGAACCAATTTTTAATTATCAGAATTCCACCGCTCCTTTAACCTAAATGGATTTAGGTCATCTGTAGGAGCAGATTACAGGTAGTCCTTGGCTTATGACCACAATTGATCCCAAAGTTTATGTTGGTTTAAAAGCAAAAAGAGCAAGAAGGACAGAGATCCACAGGTCACTGAATATTTGTGAAAAAACAATGGGGATTGTTCCAGTTTCTGTTATTTTCTGTTGTTTTCCCAACTGTTGTATATAGCTTTAATAAACATCTACAAAAGCAATAAGTATGTCTGAAAAGAGTAAAAAAAAAATTCCCCAAACTAACCAATGAAGGGTATAACTGTTCAATTATAGGAACTGCTTTCTAAATCATGCATCTCCAACAATGAACTGAATCCACTGGTTTCTTTTTCTAAACAAGTTCCCAGCAATTAACACTGGCAGCCTAAAATGTACAGAGAGAGCCCAATCACTGTACTTTATTCTGCATGTCAGATTAACCAGGCAATAGTGAACTCTCTTGTGATATTCACTCTTTAGCAAGTTGCCAAAATTACCCATACAACTGTCTAAAATATACAGTATAAAAAAATCTGTTATTCCAGGGCAGCTGTTAGTGGAATTGTTTGTCTTCAGAACTTGTGGACACTCCATTACTGGAGGTTTTTAAGAAGAGATGGGGCAACCACCTATCTGAAATGGATCTCTTGCTTGGGCAGGGGATTGGACTGGAAGACCTCCAAGGTCCCTTCCAACTCTGTCATTCTGTTATTTAGCTCTGTGAATACAGATTGTCAAACCAGAATGAAATATATGTAGTATGGAGGTTGAGAAAACAAGAAAGTGGTTGCCAGCTTTTATTTAAATGGTCTGCAGCTCCAATTATTGTAGAACTAAAACAAGCCAGCACAAGGCAAAAGGTTTCAAATCTTAAAATAGTCAAATCAGTAAAAGAATCATTATTATTCAGAATGTGATAAAGACAGTTGGAAGCATCCTGTAGTGAAATTTATGATCTTCCGGCGTTTTCTATATCCTGAACCTTTTCTAGCCTAGAACTTTCTAGATAGCCATGAATGTGCTGGTGAAGGAAATGTTTGCTCAATACATCTGGAGGGTACAAGCTGGGGGGGGTGTCCTGCAATTTCCTCTATTCTGTTGTTGAGATTTCAAGTTATTATCTTATTCAACTGCACAAAAGTCAGAAGTCTATGCCTTTTCTTTCGTTTTCTCTTTTTTCCTACACTTTTCCCTCCTCCTATCTTTCTTACTATTTTATTTTGTACTTTTGTACCTTATCATATTAATTAATTAATTAATTAATTAATTAATTAATAAATAAATAAGAGCAAAGGGGGGGGAGATTCAACCCTGGAAAGAGGAATTTCCTTACAGTGAGAACTGTAAAGCAGTGAAACAGTTTGCCTCCCAGAGTTGTGTGTGCTCTATTGTGGAGATTTTCAAGAAAACATTGGACAATCATTTATCTGAGATGATATGAGGAGCTCTGCCTTCAGAATTGAACAAGAAGTCCCTTCCACCTGAGGATTCCATGATTCCCTCTGTGTTTTGTGCCACAATGATTGTGCTTCTTGTGAGCAGACAGCTTCCCACATGAAAAGCAGAGGCCATCAAGAGAATCAGCCACCAGGCTGTCCAGCCATTCTTGGTTCAAAGTGAGCTGTCCTAGGTTCAAAATATGGCCATTGTTTCCCTGGTTGCAGAGATAATGAGTTTGCCTGAAAAGTCACCAGCTAGTGGACAGCTGCCCACTCTTGTTTTACACAGTAAAATACTAACACCTATTATGGCAGCACAAAGGCTTTTCAGAGTAAGTATAGCCATCTCAGATGCCAAAATACTGGTAGCAGGGGAGAAAGTCATGCTTCTCCTGACCTGTAGCATCACCAGGCCTTCAACACTTCACAAAAGGCCAGCAGGGTCTTTTAGCAAGATATTAAGCAATGAACACTCAGTATTACCCTTTAGTTGCAATCCTATTGGAAAATCCAAGATATTGTCTTGCTTAAATTGTAAATAAAACTGAATAAAACAATTAATAAAGGTAAAAAATCTTCTAGTCAGCATTTATTCTGGACATTATTGTCTGCCCTGAATCATAATGTGAATTTCTGAGTTGGTTGCTCATGGATCGCACTGCAATACTTTATATCCTCCCATATCACTGTCAAGGGGCTCTGGGTGACTTACAACTTCATCAAAACACAAAATAAAACAAGAACAGTGGGTGGTGGAAGTGTGAGATTCATTGTCTAGCTTGGAAATAAACAATCATCAGCCAAAACTTCCAAGAGAAAACAATGGTAATTTTATTCCTCACTTTGCAAAAAGGGTGGACCATGCACACACAGGTACAGAGGACACACCATAAATCATCAATACATTTGCCTTATATTCTCTAGTACCATTACAGATTTACCTCCCAACTTTTCCTCATTGTCTTAGTAATCATTTCACAATCTATCCAAAGTATCTAAAATGAATACATTATATCCACCCGATTATATCTCCCACTACTCTAATTTTATCTCCCCCTGCCCTTATTTTTGAATTTCCTTTTATGGTCGTAGTTCCTAGTTTCCTTTTATTGTCTCTAGAGTAACTATCATATAAATAAATTCTGGTTATGGCCCGTTTCTAGCATAGTAGAGGCCTCTGATCCTAGCTCCTAGGTACAATTCTCAAGCTTCAGCCTAGTTTATGAGATTAGAAACATATACAATGTATTTTCTTCACAGGCCAACATGTCTTCTTACAATTCTGTAAAAACAATCCTGATTGTTCCATCCACAGAAGTGGATGGAAGCTCATCAGAAAGCCAACCCTGGAAATAAGGATGGATTTCCTTAGAGGAAAATTAAATAAAGCAGTGGAACAGTTTGCCTGCTGCAGTTGTGTGTGCTCCATTGTGGAGATTTTAAAGAAAAGATTGGGCAATCATTTGTCTGAGATGGTATGAGGAACCCTGCCTTCGGAGTTGAACTAGGAGTCCCTTCTACCTGAGGATTTTATTATTCCCTCTGTGCTTTGTGCCATAATGATTGCACTTCTTGTGAGTAGTCAGCTTCCCACATGAAAGGCAGAGGCCAGAAGCCATCAAGAGTCAGCCACTGACTGGGTTGTCCAGTCATTTCTAGTCCAAAATGATCTGCCCTCCTTGTGTAGGTTCAAAATGTAGTCATTGTTTCCCTGGCTGCTGAGGGAACAAGGCTGTGAGATTTGCTGAAAAGCCATCAGCCAGTGCACAGCTTCCCATTCTGGCTTCATGGATTGAAATGCCAACACCTACCTTGGTTATGGCAATACAAAGACTTCTCAGATGCCAAGAAACCGATAGTAGGGGAGAAGGACATGCTTCCCAGTTCTTTTGACTGACTCATGTCTATTTCTCTTCTCTTCACAGAACCTCTGGAAAACTCTCAGGTGTTCATTCCTTTTCTGTTGTATGAACACCAACGTAAAAGAACTCCCTGTGCCTCCTGAAAGGTGCCACAACCTTCTCCTTAAACCTTGGGCATGGTGGGGCACCACTGATGGACTGCAGGGCCTGTAAGAACCTCTGTCCAAGACAGCTTCCAACTCCATGAGGAGCTTGCAGATGGGCAGTCTGACTGGCTAGTCTTAGAAAGGAGAGGTTGAGCTAGATGGATGTTCTTTCACATGCCACCTTCCTCCTTTGGTCAGGACTGACAAGGAGCAGTTCATGGAAAAACATCTTTGTTCCCAGAGGTAAGGATGGTTTTGCAACATGGCCAGTGGGGGTTCAGGCCTCAAAACCAGGTGGGGGAACGGAGGAATTCTCACTTGGGGGAACCTGGCCAGCCTAACAAACTCAAGAAAAGCCCCTTGGATTCATGAAAAGATCTTGATGGCTTGATGGGGAAATACTGGGAATCTGTCAGACAAATTCTCCATGTTCTGCTGTCTCTTTGCCCTCTGGAATGTAGCCCTCCCTCCTGGGAATCTAGACAATGCTCTGCCACATGCAGAGAACTTTGATTTATACCTTCTAATGAACAATAGTTACTTTCAGGTATTGATGGGTGTATAGAAAACTACCCAGAACCCAAGGATGGAAGATGTGATGACCCCTCACAATTTGACAAAATATGTGTTCTCAGCTGAAAGATTGTGAAGCTCCCAAGAAGGCAGCTGCACTAAAGCCCTAAAGAAAAAGGCTAGAAGAAATGTTTGCAGAGGGGAGGCATTTCTACTCTCTACTTTTGCTTTTTCTAAAGGAAGAATAACTCAGGGCAACCCCATTGGCAGGCCAGCTGGTAGGCCTCTTAAAGCCTTGAAGTGTCCACTCTTGAAAAAGGCCCATGGCTAGTTTTGTTCTTTGGCCCTTCATTCTCTCCCCAGAAATGAGAGGAGAATGGAGTGGATTTTGGAGACCTGTAATGAGTTATTAAGGTCTTATCAGCTCATCATCATGGTAATAGTAGAAGCCCTTTCTCTGCAGATTTATCAATATGCCAACAGACTGTTTGCTTTGTTATTTCAGGATTCACAGGAGGAATATCTACCTTTGAATAAGGCTAACAACCAGAGAGACATGCAGCAAGAATGGAGTCCCTATCTGTCAAAGTAGGTAGCATCTCAGAGGGTGAAGACCCCTGCTTGTTCACAAGGGGCTTTCAAGGTAGAAAAAGATGGACAGGTTAAGTGGCTCATCTTGGAAAGAGGAGGATGAGCTTAAACATTTCACTTTCTTCCTCTAGACAGGATTGGAATGGCAGAGGACAGGGCCAAGGAAGAGGAGAACTCTCCTAATGGGAACCCAACACCTACCACAGAGGTAAGAATGGTTGGCAATATAGTTGACCAATAGGTCCTGATTGGGGAGGGGAGAAATTTGCTACAAATCCTCCTAAACATAAGGCAGTCAAATGTTCTCCTGCTATTGGCACTGTGGCTGAATGCAGTCTATGCTTTAGCCATCTGGTTGAGATGCAGAGAGCTCTGGATTTACCCTTGATGCAATCACTTGCAGAATTCAATGAAAGTCCTGGTGGGGTCCAAGAGCAGCAGCCTGAAGAACATGGGTATCAGAGGGAAGCTGGGAGGAGGCTGCAGTGGCTTCCAATGCCAGTGATTCTTCCAGTCCATGGGTAAGAAAGACAAAGTGTTTCCTCTTGGGGAGGGATGGAGGCCCTCTATTCGCTTCTCCTAACCTGAGTGAACTCTGCTGAAGTGGTCTGTGCAGTGGAGGGAAATATATTGCAATGGAGAAGAGTAAGATAAGAGGAGAGAAGATTGGAGGACAATGGGGTGTGGTGACACTTCAGACAACATACTTAGGCAAACTATATGCACCTAAGCTCTGGTGCGATTGGTTCATTTACTGCATAGCAGCATCCGTGGCTCATCTTGGGAAGTGGAAGCTGAGACAGCTTGATTCCTTACACAGTTCACCTTCTTCCTCTGGAAAGTACCGATATGTGGGAAGTCCAGGCCATGGAACAGGAGCTCTCTCCCAATGGGGAGGAACCTTCCTCAGAGGTAAGAAAGACAAAGTGTTTTCTCTTGGAAAGAGATGGAAGTCTGCTATTCATTCCTCCTAACCTGAATGATATGTGCTGGAGTGCTCTTGCAATAAAATCTAAATATAGACAGCCAAGCTCTTGTGCGATTGGCTCCTTTACTGGAAAGATCAGGGAATGGCCCACTGTAGCGGACTACTGTGCTAAATGGATGTGACCCATCCTGCTTACGCCTTTCCTTTTTCTGTGTCACCATCTCCAGCAACTTGCTGCGTCCGGGCAGGGCTTTAAGAGAGAAAGAGTAGAGCGCCTACTTTTCTGGGGGATGCGTATGGTGTGAGTGGGGATTCTTCCACCTCCAGAAAGCAACAGAAATCTAGTTTTGATCAAGCATCCACCATTCAATAAGCTCTCTTTTAGGAATTGTGAGTTTCTGTTGCTCTGATGGCTAAAGAAGAATCATTGTCATTCACAGGATTCTCCCGAAGAAGCAGAAGAAGCCACACTAGACGATCTCAGCAGCCTGCAAGATGTGGACTCCATGATTTTCAACATTTGGAATCAGGAGTCAGAAGAAAGCTGGGAGGCTGCAGTGGCTTCCAAGGCCAGTGATTTTTCCACTCCATAGGTAAGAAAGACAAAGTGTTTCCACTTGGGGAGGGATGGAGACCCTCTATTCGCTTCTCCTAACCTAATGTATTGCAATGGAGAAGAGTAAGATAAGAGGAGAGAAGATTGGAGGATAATGGGGTGTGGTGACACTTCAGACAACATACTTAGGCAAACTATATGCACCTAAGCTCTGGTGCGATTGGTTCATT
>JANHFT010010402.1:263726-279076 GCA_032467955.1 Pseudoxenodon macrops | reverse complement strand
TGCCAGTTCCAATGAAGCATCTTCTCAAAAGGGAGAACTGGTAAGTCTGCAAATGACAGCAACTGATAGGCTCAGATATACTGCGCGCACAATCTGGAAAAATCTAGGTTTTATTCAGACTAGAACGATCATTCCATACACTGGTTTATTGCTTAATCTAATCAAAGATCCACCTATTGGCAATCCCTTCTTTCTATACACAGACGTACTCAGTCACACACGTGCATGTATTGCTGACATGTTTCTTCTTCTCAGTCCCCTTTGAGAGCACCTATGAAGATCTAGCGAATGAACCCGACACCAAATTGTTGCATCAGCAAAAATGAACTCAAGAAAATGAAGTGGATTTCTTTTCCATTTCAAAGGGAAATTGCTCTTTCCAAAGCGGACAAATAGGCCAATTTAATCATATTAATAATGCATTTTAAAAAACAAAACAAACCATGATGAATAGCCCTGTACATGAGCAAAAGCGCTCAGGAATGCCAGAACTGTAATTAACTAGCAGCAAGTTGTCCATATATTATCATGATGTTGGAGCTCAACTGACTGAAAATGAAATGCTGTAATTTTCAAAAAGAAGCAGCAGCAGCAACAAAAAGAATTAGGGGGAAAAAAAGCAAAGTTGATGAATGATGGGGGGAGAAAAGGCACGTGTGATGTCCTAATGGCAGCGGTTACATGGAGAGAAATAAATTATCAGAAGAAAGGAGCAAATGCTGCTTGTGGCAGTTCTTAGAGGCATGGTGGGAAGGACTGGACCGGACACATCAATTGACTGAGCGCACTGAGCGGCTGCTTCGTGGAAATCGATGGACTTTGACATGCTTGGACAGATGGTCACTCCGTGCAAACTTCTTCTCACACACAGGGCACTGATACGGTTTCACTCCAGAGTGGGAACGTCGATGTCGAGAAAGTTCATCTGATCGTGAGAACCTGGAATCGAATAAGAAAAGATTATCAGTGCGATGCCTTCACCTTTCGGTGGTCATCAATGTATAGTATATAAAAACAGAACCAATATTATTTAACATTATGATCATTCTTTCAAAAGAAATACTCCTGAAGAATATTCTTTTTTCCCCTTCTTTTTATGGCCCTGTAGTCCCTTGTATCAGGGTGGAGTCAGGGTTACTGAATGGAGCTGAGCATTTACTGGTTGGATGCCCTTCCTGACACCTATGTGGAGTTCGCAGCAGATATTTACTCTTTGTGCTCCGATAGAGAAACATCTCTCGCTGCCTAAAATTGAATTCTCAAGCCTTCTGAGTGTGAGGTGAGCGTTTTCATCTCTAAACCATCACACCACTCTGCTGAAGAATACTTCAATAACCCTGCCAAATAGATTATTTTTATTCATCAGGACATTTTTTGGAAGGTTTCAAGATGAAAACAAATTCTTAGAAATTCTTTTGAAATCCACATTTTTGCTAAGAAAAATTCTAAGAACCTTTTTTCCTTCACTCCCTTCCAAAAAAGATGGTTTGAATTTTCCATTTCCTAGGATAAAATAATTGCTGCTGCCACCTGTAACAAATCTGAGGTAAAGAAAGACATTTCCTCTGCTCCAAGAATGGGGTTTTCCCCCACAGAAATCGCATAGACATTTCCAAAGTATCATTTACATACAGTTAAAATGAAAAGTCAATTGGAAAAATCTAAGAATTCATGACATTCAGGCACCCTTTGAATAGTAGAATCCCATAGTTGGTGTCAGCCAGAACAGTGATGAAAACTGGCATAGACGAGAACAGAGGTGTCAAACTCATGTCGTCATGGTGGCATCATGTGACATATCGGAGCTTTTTCCCCCTTCGCTAAAAGAACTCTGAGGTCTCAAGTGGTGCAACTTTGTTTTAAGAGGGCAAAGAGGTTTTTTTCTTCAAGAAGATGGAACTTCTCTTTGTTACCTAGAAGAGAACTTGACTGTCCAAACGGAAAGACTACCAACAATTATGTGACATTTTTATTTCTTTTTGTATTTTATCTCTATTCTTTAGGGGATTTTTAAAAATTACCTCTGCTCAATAGAGTTCTTGTCTATAGTTTCTCTGATATTTATTAAGCATGTTTGAACAACGTATTTCTTAATGCTTGTAGTTTGACCTCTTGGAGAAGGGAGGGAGAAGGTTCAGGGTGTGTGCTACCTGGCCCATGAAAAGGAACATGACTTACCGTAATATGATAAATATATATTTTGTATCATAGCTAAGCCTTCACTTGATCAGGTAACAACATCGCTATGTTGGCATTCAGTTTGCTTGAAAAGATCGGTTTACTATAACTACAGAAATAAATTTGCAGCTCCTCATGTGCCCACCCAAATATTAAACATAAGATAAGGGTAAAAGCCTTCAGATTATTATAGAATGCTCTCCGAAGACAGAAATGGACAATGTGTTTTATAAACTGATTTTTCCCCATTTAGGTTAGATTGGGTATTAATGTACAATCATTAACTTTCATTTATGGAACCTTATAGGGACTCCAGATATTATCATCTTCTATTTTTAACCCTCCCATGTTTCTTGACCATTTCTTTTGCCTTTTTCTTGATAGGAAATGTGTATGTTGAGGATAAAAAGACAGCTTTGCAGCATAAGCTTTTGAATAGTAGCAGCAGGAGCTCCCAAGCAAAGGATTTCCTGCTGTTAAATATGCTAATTGAAGATTAGTTTGAAAGTTGCCTTGATTCTTTGTGCTACTCTTCCCAAAAGACACTGGTGTCATTTTTCTAGAAATAGGGAAGCAATAAGTAATCAATTTCAGATATATGAATCAATCTAAAATGGTTTTTGTGCATTTCTTGGATCAACTCCAAGGCATTTGACTGAACTGGAGAGTCAATTATTTCTCCTAATGATATTCACTTAGCAGAGCTGCATTAGAGTAAAGAATCTGATGTCTAAAGTAGATATAAACCCTATTACTCCAGAAAGAGTCTTTAGTATTCATCATTATGTTAGTTGCTACTGGCAGAGTTAACTGTGTGCGAACTGCAACAGATTCCAAGCTGAATTTTAGAAAACAGAATTCATATATTGTTAATTCTATCACTTTCAGTACTGCCACCAATCTTCTACCCATTTACTTATCTCTTGCATTTTATATTCAACTAGTGCTTTCTTTGAGGCAATAACATCAGTTGGATTCTTTAAAAAAATTACATGGGGAAAGAAATCACGGGAAATTGTTTCTCTGGAAAGAAGATTGCTTCCTGCAACTGCTGTTTAAGAACCCCATAACGGAACAATCAGTAGTGGGTTGCTACCGGTTCTCCCCTAATCTAAGAACTGGTAGCAAAAGCGGTGGGAGGCTTCTCAACATCATCATGGATGGTCTGTGCATGTGCAGAAGCACCATGCATGTGCGAATTCAAAACCTGAACCGGTAGTGGAGGTAAGTAACACCCACCCCTGGGTACAATGATTACAAAAACTATCCATGCAATTAAAAATTAATCAGGCCTAGCAAAGGAGTTAGCTTAAACAACTGCTTTGCCCAGAACAATTGTAACCATGACATACAATGTTTTACTACCTTGCAAACTTTCCCAAGCTAGAAATCTGGCTTGGCTGGAGTGTATATACTGTAAGAATGGAGGAAGCTGTTTTAGATTTTGTCAGAGCAATTTTATCTATTCAGTCCAGGGTTGCCTCTTCCAGTCCCCAGTCCCCTAATCCTTTCACTTGGAGAAATGACTCCTGAATGTAGGACATTTTCATGTTGAGAGGTTGCAATACTGAATACAGTTAAGAAGTGATGTGTTACCGGAGTGTATATATCGCTTCACAAGACAGATCTCCACAATCTGCAGAAACAGGGCTGCTGTTGCTGCTACTGGCACAGCAGAGGTGGGTTCTGAATCTTCTTACTGCCGGTTCGCTCAAGGTCGTGCCTTGAGCGTGCACGCAAAGCACGTGAGTGCACGTGCACATAGCAGTCAAAAATCCAAGATGGCAGTGTCCACAGAGACACCGAAAGAACCGGCTCTGTGACATCATCGCGGAGTTACTACCAGTTCTATAGAACCGGATAGAACCGGTAGGAACCCACCTCTGTGGCACAGGCAAAATACTGAAAGCAAAAAGAGGTCCTGTGCACACAACAGAAGATCCTAAAAAGGTAGAAGAAAGTAGTAGATCACCTCACAGATTGATATCAGATTTTCTGATGTTTCCTGAACACTGTCTTGCTCCAATGGGATTAGCCTACCTCAGGGGTCAGCAACCCATGGCTCTGGAGTTGCATGTGGCTCTTTCACCCCTCTGCTGTGGTTCCCTGTTACCAGTCAGTAAAAGGAAAAAGGACGGCAAGCTAGGAGGAGACTCTATAGTGGAGGAACCGGACTTTCAGTCGGCAGAGGAAAAAGGATGCCAAGCTAGGAGGATACTCTATAGTGGGGGAACCGGACTTTCAGTCGGCAGAGGAAAAAGGATGCCAAGCTAGGAGGAGACTCTATGGTGGGGGAACCGGACTTCCAGTCGGCTCCAGAATTGAACAGGGAGTTTTCAGTTAGAACTTTTGTGGCTCTTTGACTGACCCCTGGCCTACCCCACTGGCAACAGCAAAAGAGGCCTTTTCTGGATTCTGTCGGCCAAGGAATTTCACCTACCAGGATCAAGGAGAATAGTCTTCTCTGTCATGGCTTCCCACCTATGAGAATATCTCATCTAGAGATGAGATCCATCCCCACCCCTCTGGCCTTCTGGAAGGCCCTTAAAATGTGGTTCTGCCAGTTGGCTTGGGCCCATGATTTGGCCCCCGCTATGCTAGAATTGGTTGATTGAGTGAGAAAAAAAATCCCATCACCACCACCCTCCCCTCCCCTGTTTCCCTGATTTTCATCTTTTATTTATTTGCTGTTAAACTTAAATTTTAATGCTTTTGCATCTATGCTTTTATACTATTGTAGGCCATCCAGAGCCACTCGAGACAGTGAAAAGGGTAGTATATAAATTTAATAAATAAATATAAAACATTCAGGTTCTTTGGGTTGGCGAGCAAGCATTCTGATCAGGAGTGGCAAGCTACTTGGAAAAGAAGGACCTAAAATAAGGAATGACTAGAAATTGCAAAACAGAGAACTTAGGAAATGTACATATGTAACTACAAAGTGTTATTCATATATGTAAATATTGAATAGACTAAATGTATATAAATAGTAAGATATATATTAATTCATATGATATTTTAGTATGTATGGCAAAGATAATTGCCAGGACGGTTACACAGTGTTCAATGTTTTTAATGTGTGTTTCATAAAAATTTAATTAAAAAAACAAAAGAGAAGGATGAAACACATGAGATGTCTAGAGTGCCGCTGGCGGAAGACAGGGGATGAACTCAATCGAATACGGGTAAGAGCTGCTACTCAGGCCAACTTGAGGCAATTCGTGCGGCCAAGTGTAAATACTTCTCCACACTTATTGTGTTTGCAGATAATCGCCCAGCGACTCTCTTTAAGGTGAGCCTCCTCCTCCTGGGGAATGAGGCGATGGAGGTCCACCTGAAGGGGACCTGAAGGAATTTGTGGATTTTCTGGAAGACAAAATCGTTCGGCTTCATTCCCAGTTAGATGCCGGCAAGGTAGCTGGTCTGGGGGAAGCCCGAGGTAGGTTTTCACCCTGTTATCTGGGAACAATTTGACCCTGTTGCTCCTGAGGAAGTGGACAGGATGCTAGGGAGTATGCATACAAACACTTGTGTTTAAGACCCATGTCCCTCCTAGCTTGTGAAAGCTTCCCAGAAGGTGACAGACGGGTGGACTCTGGCAGTGATTAATGCTTCCCTACAGGAGGGGACAGTCCCCCAGCACTTTAAGGAGGCTTTGGTCCGCCCTCTTCTTAAGAAGCCATCACTGGACTTCACCCGGTTGAATAATTTTTGCCCTGTCTCCAATGTTCCCTTTCTGGGGAAGGTGGTTGAGAAGGTGGTTGCACGGCAGCTCCAGAGGTTTCTGGATGAAACGGATTATCCAGGTACAGATAAGGTAACTCCTCCTTGCTTAAAGTCTGTGCTGACCAATTGGATCAGTTCATTGCAACTTCCTATCCTTTTACCCCAACAACAGCCCTGTGAGGTAAGCTCACTCCCACTCCACCATGTTCTCAATTCTAATTCTGAGATACTTACAATTCAACTTTTCAAAGTTCTAAGATGCCTTTCTCTAAAGCAGCATGCAACATCCTAATAATCAAAAAAGATAAAACAAAGTTAACCTTGAAAGTAATACAAACAGTTGTCAGGAGCAATTATCACAATTTTTATTATTTGTTTTACATTACTAGCACATTTTCATTAAAGCATTTTAAAAGCCCTCAGAAATAAGAGCTCTCAATGGGTAAAGTGCTAGTCAGCTCTGAAATCATTTCACCCCAGGCCACTCTGCTCACGTCATTCTATTATGGTTTAATAATTTATTCCATAAAAACAGTTTTTTACATTCTGAGGATCTATTATTTCGCCCTTTTGCTGGCTGTAGGAAAGAGTGAATCAGATGAATGCCTAATTCTTCTATGAAGGACGACCCTTTATTATTAGAAGTTTGTTAGTATCTTTTCAGACTAGCACATTTCATTAGAAAGCAGATAATTTAAAAGTTTGTGCCTTTGCCCTTAAATCAAACTCCTGATTTGGAGCTACCAGACTAACACACTTCTCCAATTGCAGAACGAATGTGAATGTATGCTGCATAAATTGGAGCACTTGCCACAACAATGCACCCAACACATAATCACCGGTTGCCAGAGATGAAACTAAATTTAAAAGAGAACTAACCCGTAATTCACCAGTTATTAAGTCACCAGTATTTCATATACTTTGAATATTATAGAGTCCATTTCAAATCTGTTACTCCCTTTCATCGATCCAACTAATTTTTAAACAAAATTAGTTATTTTAAACTAACTTTTAAATAAAGTTAGTTCTGAAAATTTATTTTTTTTAATTATCGAATACGTCGGTAATGACATTTTGCATGTTTTAACGGAGGAGAAAACCCGCAAAACCAGTATTGAAACCACCTCAGTCATTGCCTGGATGCGCAGTTGCTTAACGGCTCTGCTCCAAAGCCGTTGGACTTCAGAACGTCATTGAGCACGCGCGACCCAGCAGCCGAGCTGCCCTCATCCTTTTTAGCTTCACCGGCTCACAGAGCATGCTCCGGAAGGCCTCTGCCCAGACAGTGGGTTTAAAGATGGCAGGCGCGCTGCGTCCTTAAGTGAAGGTTGCACGCGGGCTGTTGCAAGGAAAGCGAGGGGCACTGTTAAGAGTCTGGACGCGTTTTCCTCTTCTCATTTCCGGATTTTGAGGTAATCCACTGTTGTCAAGGTGAAAGGGAAGATAAAACGTAGGGAGCTTTATCTAAAGATTCCTCCTTTTTTTTTAAATTAGCATAGTCAAATTTCAGAGCAGTCGTGGAGGAATTCCAGCTACTGCTTAGATCAGTGATTCCCAACCCTGGCAGCATTAAAAGATGTCTGGACTTCAACTCCCAGAATTCCCTAGGCAGCATCTTAAAAGTTGCCATGGCTCATTTTATTTTTATTTACTTATTTAATTTATATCCCACCTTTATTATTTTTATAAACAACACAAGGCGAGGAACATGCTTTCTCCTCCTATTTTCCCTACAAGAATAACCATATGGGGTGAATTGGGCTGAGAGAGAATGACTGGCCCAAAGTCACCCAGCTAGCTTTCATGCCTAAGGCTGGACTAGAATTCACAGTCTCCTGATTTCTAGTGTGGTGCCTTAACTCACTAAACCAAATTTGACTGAGAAACACTGGATTAGATCCTTATACTGTTTAGTCATGAAGTATCCCAAAGAAGCTATTTAGCCTGCAGCATTTAAACTGAATGCAAGATTCTGCTTCTTTTAAGACAGGCAGAATGGGATGAGCAAAGTGTAAGAATCCTCTTGTTCAAAAAGGATTCTTTAGTTCTTTACCTGTAAGCTGTTATGCTTCCAGTTGTGTATTCTGATGAGAGTGATTTTTCCAGGAAGCTCCCAAGCAGGCCAGTAGCCTTTTTCAGCTGTTGGTTTCCAAGATCTGTTGTTTGCAGATACATTGCTGCTATACATGGAAGTCCTGCAGGTACACTGCTGCTGTACATGGAAGTCCTTGCTCCAGAACCATGTGCTTCATGTTTTTGAAGCAAATTAAACAGCCAGCACAGTCATTGTAGCAATAGCAATAGCACTTAGACTTATATACCACTTTACAGTGCTTTACAACCCTCTCTAAACGGTTTACAGAGTCAGCATATTGCCCCCAACAATTTGCGCCCTCATTTTACTCACCTTGAAAGGATGGAAGGCTGAGTCAGCCTTGAGCCTGGTGAGATTTGAACTGCCAAATTGCAGGCAACCAGCATTGCAGCTGTGCATTTCTTAATTATTCACTGGACTCATTCATAATGGTGCTAGATTATGATTTCACTTTTGGCGTAGCGTATTCTGTGAATCTAATTACGTGATGTATAGCCCCTATGAGCATGGTTAAGTCGGAGCAGGCTTAGAGCAATGGGGAATGTAGTCAATCATCAAGAGCCAAACTTGTCCCCATCTTTATATCACATTATGGGGTTAGTAGGTCATCATTCGATGTGGAAACCATATCTCTTTTTTTTCCAGTGGCGTGTGTGGAGAAAAAGATGAGAAACCTAAAATTATTGAGAGCACAAGAATGCCAGCCAGTCCGAGCTCTTGGAACTCCTCAAGGTTTCACAGTCCGTGCAGACAGAAGAACAGTTTTGATCAGCACCGAGTATGGAATTGTGGAACTGGATCCTGTTACACAGGAGGTGAGGGTTCACATGTTATCCTAGATATGGTTCTTGGGTTTGAAGAATTGTCTCACTAGCAGGGGAGGAAGGAAAACTAGATGATATTGCTGCCTTGAAACAGATTTAATGGAAATTTCTTTCTTCAAATGGTTCGTTAAATTAAGGTTTTATTTTTTTTTAATTTTGATATTCAAAGACCCCTATCAAATTTTAACAGAACTTGGGAGTATCCAAGGATCCAAGAATATTCTTAGATGTTACAATCTGTAACTTTCCAATAAGATTTTTTAAATGAATATTCCTTTTCTAAATCGAATCACTATATTTTATTGTCAATTTGTGCAAGAAGAAACAGAATGCTGCATTCAGTTTAAGTGCTGCAGGCTAAGTAGCTTCTTGGTGGAATACTTCGTGATATAATAAACAATGTCTGTGCTTGCACCCTAATTTGGAGCAACACCAAAACACAGATAAAAATTGAAGATGTTTGGATTTGTTTGTCAATCTTTTAAAAAGCTAGCAATAATGATCCAAACAATATATAGAACAAAGATGAAAGATTTCTCATGAGCCTTTTTCTTGTCGTTGTTTTAAAGGTCATCAATGAAGTTACTTTGACAACTGAGGGTTTTCTGCCAGAAGATGGAAGCGGGTGTATTGTGGGCCTGGAAGATTTGCCAGATATAGAATCGATCTGTGTGGCTACAGCAATTGGTGATGTTATACTGTGCAATCTAAACACTCACCAGGTATGGCAGAATGGCAAATATAGCAGTGCCCAAATAAGATATGAAATAGAATGCAAGAACATAATGCATAATAGAAAATTACTTGCTTTAACATTGCTAGTCCCAATATAGTTGTTGCCCCTTTAAATAAATATATTGGCTTCTTGAACATGAAAATAAAACTAACTATAAAAGATGCAAATCATCATATGTATATATTTTCTGTGGCAGGGTTTACCTTTGGATCTTGCTCCTGAAATTCAGATGACCCCAACATTCTAACTGTTCTGGAAAGCTAGGAAAATCTATATTTTCTAGGTTTTCTATGGTTTTCTCCATACGTTGGGCTAGGGCATTAGATGAGCTCATTTTCTGGGGAATGGAATGTATGTTTACTTGAGCTTGGCAATATATTGTCTGTCATATTGGTTATGGATGTAGTTTATTTGATTCTGTATCATAATGTTGCCAGGTTTTGTGCAGCAGCACTTAAAATCCATCAGCAGATGACCTGTGTCACTCTTTTTGGATTAAAAATTTTTTTTTTAGCTTTTCAATATTTTTAGACTTTGATTTAACTTTTTACTATGATGTATCTTTTATGTCTTTTAACTTTTTTGTACCCCAGCCTCTTTTTGCTGGCTTTTGACCATAATAAAGATTTAATTTGATTCAGTTGCTGAACAGGGCATTCATTAAGCAAGGACTATCTGTAAAGACAGAGCTAGTATTCCTGGTTGTGCATCTTGTCTATGCTGCTTCACAGGGCCAATACATAAACACATCACATTAAGATATTGACCACATTAAGGTCAATACACACAATTGTGGCAAAATTATGTGTCATAACTTGCAATATTTGGGAAGAGCTAACACGTTCACTGACACCTCTTGTTAATAGTTTGTATCTTAAAATCCTTAAGAGAAGTGTATTAATTACCGTAATTATGAATTTTATTACCTTTGTAAACAGTTAATATGTTTGACTGTAGTGAAGAATTTAACTTCAAAATGTTGAATCTAATTTCCATTGAGATTGTTTTTAAGCAGTTAGCACTTTCTTTCTTTTTTTAAAAGAGCAAAGTTATGCTACATTGCAACACATGGGCTGGTGGCCATTATATGGCAGCAAAGAGCTAAGATTTTCTGTACAGTATCATTGCAGCCATAGTAATAAAGATATACAGGTAGTCCTCAACTTACAACAGTTCATTTAATGACTGTTCAAAGTTGCACTGATTTTTTTTCCATTTATGACCATGGCAGCATCCCCATAGTCACATGATCAAAATCCAGATTCCAGGCAACTGACTCATATTTATAATGGTCGTGGTGTCCCAGAGTCATGGAACCACTTTTTGCAACAGTCGAGGGTCCTCTGTGTTGACATTATGCTCCAACCTCATTTCTAGTTTAATATTAAGGAGAGAAGTTCTTATACAAGACTGCAGAAATAATAGTATTGCAGGACTAGAACATGATCACTATCCATCTGTATTTGACTCTAACTTGAAGATGATTGAAGTATAACATTTAATTTGCTTGATTTATTGGTGTTGGTTGCTACTAAAGAGATATAAACAGTATTAAAATCTTATTCTTTTGCAGCTGGAATGTGTTGGGAGTGTGGACAGTGGCCTGACTGCAATGAGCTGGAGTCCTGATCAAGAGCTTGTTCTTCTTGCTACAGGTACAAATTGAAATTGCAAAACATTCTCAACTTTTACTCTGTCTTTTGGATTCTGGTAGAGAATGGCTCATTGCATCTGATGGTTTACAAAACAGTAATCAGCCACTGATTTGCATTAACTATTCCTTGTTTGCCAAAAGCATGGTGGGTTTATATGATGTGCATTAATATCATCTTTAACCACAACAAAGCAATAGGCAGGTCCAAGGGACCAGATGGTGGGTACAGTCCACAGTTCAAAGCTCTTCCCCCTTTGTATGATGTTGACACAAATAGAAAGGGGTAGGGCTTGAAACCATAGTGGCACCTACTTTTCCCTCCTCTTTGATGTGGACTGTACTGGAGAGCTCCTTTTTTCTAGATGTCTGTCAAGAAAAGATATAATTTTTCAAGGAAGAATTAATCTGAACTAAACAGGGATTGGTCTTGAGAATTTGAGAATAAGAATATGCCTCCTTCTATGATTCTACTGTACAAGATGATTCAACTGCACTTAAACATTTTAATTTCAAAGTTCTTTATATGTTCTTGTTGTGACAGGTGAGCAGACTCTGATTTTGATGACAAGAGACTTTGAACCAATTGCAGAAAGACAGATCCACCAGGATGATTTTGGAGAAGGTGAGGCAGTAGTGCAGATGCTAGAATCATACAAAATTACTGCAGTTCTGTGAAAAGCTGGGCTACACAGAGAAATTGAATTGACTGAAACTAGCTCCACCTGCTCTATGAATTATTATGGGTTGAAGTTCAAGACCATGTGTTCATTGGTATCAGGGCAGAAAGTTTAAAGAGATGAATGTTTTATAGTCACTTGTTACATACATGTGACATTGCCATCAGTCTGGCTGGCAATCGTAACAGTATAAAAAAATAACTTGCATATAGTGAATGTGGAGTGGACTTTTTAAACTTGGAAGTTGTCTAGAGAATGTTTTTTATTTGTTATGCAGTGGTCTCTAGAGAGATAGAAGGAAACGTAAGTTTTTGACAAATATATGAAAAGTTAATCTTCAAATACTCTTTATTTGGTTGATTCTTAGGCAAATTTATTACTGTTGGATGGGGTAAAAAAGAAACACAGTTTCATGGATCGGAGGGCAAGCAAGCTGCTCATACCAAGCCAAAGGTACTATTGTTTTTAATAATGCAAATACTGATTCTATATGTAAATAATTAATTACAATGATGCACAAGTATGCACCTTTACTGCAGATATGAATATTAAAATGCATGCAGTAAGTTATAAAATTGGAATAGTGATTAGAGTTTAGAACTTGGATAGAAAACATCTTCATTTCTAGTAACCATGAAGTTCACTGCCTGATCTTGACTCAATAGCACAGCTGAATTTGCAATTAATAATGGGCCAGGATTTAATGTTAATACATAAACTTTTTCAAGTCTAAGTTAAGTCCTACGTTCATGTGCCTGTCTTTTTATCTCATGTATTTGAATACAACCAGATGGAGATATCAACTATGATTTACCATAATTTCATTTTCCTTAATTCCTGCCTCTTTTATTCAGATCAGGAATATAATAGTTGCCAAATAAGCCATCAGGAAATCATTTTAATGAGTGTGTTTAAATTGTGATTCCTGGTTCACACCTAATGTCAAGCCAAGAATTCTAGAAAGTAAAATTAAAAGCAATGAGAGTTCTCCCAGCATGTGGGGGAACAAAAAAGCATTAGATGCCTAAGGTAACACTTTAATGATTGTGCATATGGTGCTAAGTACTGTATTAATATGGTTAATATGTGATAATATTATAATATTGTATGTGAATGGGTCCACATGTTTCATCTTGCACTGCTACTTGCACTGAATAAAAAAAGTTTTATGAATCAACATTTAATTAATACCATTCCCTTCAAGAGCATCTAAGATCCCTGTGAGTAATTTGTGTGCCTAGATATAGAGAACCTCACAAATGGTAGGAAGATTACCCCACAATTTCCCCTAGAGTGAAATTTTGCTTGATTTGAATTCCATGATCACTATTATCTTACTGGGCTTACTAAATGTAATGAGAATTGAGGGAAGACTGAGATGTCTTGAGGCAATATTTGGCTTGGGTTCTCTATTAGCTGAGCTTGCATGGCAACATGTAATAGAAATACAATTATATTAAAGAAGAATTAGGTGGTAATGGTTCTTTAGGAGCAAGTTACATATATCAAGGATCACCCTTTACAGGTGATGAGCACTGTTGCAAATTTTAATAATTTAAAATTTTAAAACACCTAAAAATCTTAATAAAATCTTGTGATGTTTGTAAGATTACAGTCAATGTTTAAAAATTTCCAAATTTTGCGTCATTTTATATGATCTTTTTCAGGAAATATTGCCTGCTTTACCATGGGATGACCATAAACCTCGGATCAGTTGGAGAGGAGATGGACAATATGTAGCAGTGAGTGACGTTTGCCCAGGAACAGGTTGGTACAATTTTAACAGCATGTTAATTCCTGTCAGCTTTTGGCTGAGCAGTTGAAGGAAGGAAAATCTTAGTTTAAAAACAAATCTTCCAAAGTCCCATGGTTGCATTCACATTTGGATGCAGCTTTCCCCAACTTGATATGGTTGATGTGCTGGATTTACTACTTCCATGATACCTCACCACAGTGGTAAGGAATTATGGGAAACCTACTATTTGCAATCTCTCTCTCTTTCTCTTTCTCTTTCATCCATTTATGGGTTCTTCTATTTCATCCTCCACCTTGGGAATTCTGCAAACATTCAGGAGCTCGAAAAGTGAGAGTGTGGAGCCGGGAGCTTATTCTACAAAGTACCAGCGAGTCTGTCCCAGGACTAGGACAAGCACTGGCCTGGAAGTGAGTAAAGAAATACAGGGTGGTTCACGATGTGTATATTATTGGCTTTCTGTTTATAATTTCCTGTTATTATTCATCAAGCTAATATTTTACTGAAATTAAATTCACCATTAATTTTGGATCTAAAGTGTAGGATTATGATTACTCTAAATCACTCCTAATCCATTTTTAATTCATTTATTTATTCAATTTACGTGGCCACCCATCTCAAATATATGATTTTGGGTGGCTAACAGAATTTAAAAAAACATGAAAAAGATACCATAAAAAGCAGTGAATAACAGATATAGGGCCAGGGTAAAACCTACCAACATTGTCAACGTTACCAAAATTGGGACTCAACCAGACATAATGACAGATATTTTTTAGAAAAATCTGTGAATATTTGGAGAACAGTTGCTTGAAAACTTGTTCTAAATTATTCCTTCGTTCCTTTCTTTTCTGGCTATATTTCAGGCCTTCAGGAAGCTTGATTGCTTCTACACAGGATAAAGTGAACAAACATGATGTTGTGTTCGTAGAACAAAATGGGCTCCTTCATGGCGAATTTACTCTTCCTTTCCAAAAAGGCCAAGTAAAGGTAAAATGTATTTTTTTTCTTAAGGCATGATTCAATTAACGATCGCTGAATCTGCAGACTTTTTTCTTACTAGTATAGCTGATATTATTTCCATCAGTGGGAGGACATTTTTTTAAACTGCAAGTTGTCTACGTGAACATGTTTGCAGATTATCAAGAGTAGAACATTACTCAGAGAAGATTTTAATCAAGTTGTTATTTATGACATGAAAAATGGTTGTTAAAATGCTTTACATAGGTGAGTATCCTATTTGCATTTCTGTAGATAAAGGAGCTGCTCTGGAATTCTGACTCTACAATATTGGCTGCCTGGGTGGAAGAACTGGAAAGCGATAGTAGTTCTCAAAGAAAGATGTATAGTAAGAACATTCAGTATTTTTCTTAATTTTATAGAACTTATTTGATTTATCGCAGTCATATGGTCTTTGCCTACTTTATTTTGGTTTTCTGCATGGCTATTCTCAGCCAATTTTTTAAATCTAGAGGGAACAGTATCAAAACTGCAAATATATCATGTGTCTAAGATTGCAGCAGAGAACATGTGTTTTTAACTCTTCTCAACAAGATAAAGGAGATATGAGAATGAAAGGAAATCAGTAACTGATTGATGATGAATATATGCCATCAAGTTCATATTAAATCTTGATAGATAGATAGATAGATAGATAGATAGATAGATAGATAGATAGATAGATAGATAGATAGATAGATAGATAGA
>JANHFT010010402.1:224687-254344 GCA_032467955.1 Pseudoxenodon macrops | reverse complement strand
GATAGATAGATAGATAGATAGATAGATAGATAGATAGATAGATAGATAGATAGATAGATAGATAGATAGATAGAACAGTAAATACCTTAGAGGGCATATTCAAGATTTCAGAGGATTTTGACATGCAAGTCAGTGGACAGGAAAAAATAGTAAGAAAGTATATCCTTGGAGAATGTGAAAGATCCTTTATCACTGATTGATCTCATGGTCAATTCAGCAATCAAACTTTTTAAAAAAATGTTTCTTTTGTTCCCTGGCTAGTTTGGTCAGCCCTGGGTTTGCTTCTCTTCACTTTAAACAATGCTCTGGATTTAAAAAAACAACAACGAAACAGACTTCCAAAGAATATTTATTTTCTGCTTCTGTCATCATGGTTTTGTGCCAAAAAACTGGAAAATTTATTCAAGGAGAAAGCAGGAAGTATGTGCTTTGCTATATATACAGGTTGAGTAATATCTCTGCAGATTGCTGTTGCTGGACAGTATGAATATTTATTATGCACGATGACTCTTTGATCGCTAAGAGTTGTTTGTAAAGCTTTCTACTTCCAGGATTTGTAAAGAAAGCTTAAAAACTGTTTTAACAGTAAAGAGAAGAATTTAAAAATTAATGCAATATTGGGCTAAGAAATTCTACTGCCGAGGTTTGACTTAATGTTGTTGAGCTTTTAAAAAATAATTTCTGGAAGAGTTAACAAAAATTCTGTAGAGATCATTTTCTTTTAATTTTCATAGTCACAAGCTTTTATTAAAATGCAGCTAAAACACGAAGTGCCACATTTCATCATTGTAGGATTGCTTGTTTACCAGCAATGTTTTGACTATAACTAATAATTAGTAGTGAAAAGGTGGTAAATATTTACTATTTACATTTGTCTGTATTATAACTATATTGCGACATAGTCCACTTGCTAATGGCTGTTTGTGAAACTGATAATGATCTGCTTCGTGAACCAACAGGCTCAAGTAGGTTTCTAGCGGTGCAATAATTTGAGGGATGTTTAAAATGTGTTATGATCACATTTACAAACATGTCAATGTACTACAGAAGAATTACCTTTAGTATTGAAGAATGGTCACATTTCTAGTTGAGGGTATACTGTGGCCAAAGTTCACATGTCCTAGGCCAGGTGTCAGCAACCTGCGGCTCCAGAGCTGCATGCCGCTCTTTGGGCCCTCTGCTGTGGCTCCCTGTTGGGTGATCCCACCACTGATTGACCCCGCCCCTCGCCCTCCCCTCCCGGTCACTCCTCGGCTGGCCTGAGAAGATAAGGGCAACGGTGGGCAATGGAGAAGCTGCCAGGGCAGAGACAGAGAGATACAGAGAGGGAGGTGGGAGAGAGGGAGTGGGGAAAGGGAGGGGGAGAGAGATGTCAAAAGGGTTTTGTGGTTCCTGGTGTTTTTTAACAACCAGTTCTTTGCCCTAATGACTGGCTGGATAAGCGTGGCTAAGGGGAGTCATGTGACTGATGGAAGTGAGTGATGTCGAGTTGGCCACGCCCACCCAGGTTTTGTGGCTCCCGATGTTTTCTTTTCTGTGGGAAACGAGTCCAAATGGCTCTATGAGTGTTTAAGGTTGCAGACCCCTGGCCTAGACAGATACAGGTCTATTTCATCTCCTATTAGGGGAGGTGTAGTCTATAAAATACATGTGTGCCTAAATGAGGAGCAAAAAGAGACAGCTGTTGTATCATTCCGTCTGGAAACTTCAGAGTTGTTGTATCAGCAAACACATGTGCAAGACATGCTGAATGGCCTGAAGTTCAGTAAAGGCTCAGCCATAGGTATTTTATTTATTTATTTAGCATATACTCATAATTTTTATTAGCATGCTCAACAGGACTAATAGATTTCACGAGTTCCACGCCAAACCACTATTGAACTGAAAGCTTGATGCTTCTTGTACTGTTTGATGTCAAATAGCTACAGATCAGTAAGAGCCATCTGTGGGTCCTCCTCTGCTTCATAGTGAATTTATGCTGAGATCTCTACAGGTGCCAAGAGGAAACTTGGAAGCTATTCATCATCGAGCCCTTGTTCTAGCTCAGGTTCGCAAGTGGCTGGATAGGTGAGTTGAGCTGACTAACATCTATATGAGTTGACCTCAGAGAGGCTGTGCAACTTGATGTTTCTGCAGTCACGTTGGAACTGACAAACTCTGTTCTGCCTCTCCTGCTAGCCTCCAATTTAAAGAAGCGTTTGAATGTATGAGGAAGCTGCGAGTCAATCTCAACCTGCTCTATGACCACAATCCAAAGGCGAGTGGAAGCTCTTGGCTCAGTTGGCATCTTCCAAAGGGATGGCAGATAGACCGGAAAGACAGTCCTGTGAACTCAAATGATAGTCTTTCAGGATGAGGACAAGGAGATGGCACCTCCTTTTGCCACCACTTGGTCTTTAAGAGTCATCAATACATTCACCAAACTCATAATGGATTGATGGCATGGAAGGAGGTTGATATATCCATCTATATGATCAGCTAGGAAAAAGGGATAGCTCTGAAGCAAAATATAAACTTGATTAGATGCTGACAAATTTCCTAATTTTTAATCAAAGTTAGTGGTTTAGTGGATTGGGAAATCGTGCTGTATCACAACACAATATAATTATTTTCCAATCTGTTGTAGAGTGGTTGCATGGGGGAATTATTCAGGTTTTTTCCATCAAAACTTGGTGAGCAATGAGAGCCACTTCATCACAATAATTTGGAGATTTTTTTTTCCATTTTAAAGAGATCCTTGTACAATACATGACAGTTTAATTAAACTTTAATTATATTTGCTTTCTTCTCAGGTTTTCTTAAATCATGTGGAAAGATTTATAAAGCAAATTGATTCTGTAAATTATATCAACCTGTTCCTCACAGAACTGAAGTGAGTATTTGGCTTTTATGGTTGGCTTTTAAGACAGAGCATTAACTGTTCCTTACACTTTCAGAGGGATTTTGAAACAGTGAAAGGGGTCAGGAATACTTCTTTCTAATTAGTAATCTTTTTGTTTTGAAATTTGCTCCCTTTGGTGCCAGAAAAAACAAATGGTACTATAAATGATTTTTCCATCATCATCAAAGCTACTGTATCTTTTGAAAAAGAGACATCTTGGCTTTTTTAAATGCATGAATATTTAAGACACAATTAGATTCCATCCAACTCCAGCAATTATTTAATATGCTCAGTGAAATCAGCATGAGAATCCTTAGAACTGTATGAAGCGAAAAAGACTGAAATAATCTGGACTATCCATAGGAATTGAGACAAAGTTCCCCAACTGAAATGCAATTCATATATGTTGGATTAAAACTGCACCATTACTGTCTCCCCAGCCAATAGTCCTGTTAAGAGTTATGATCCAGTGTATTGAGAGGGACTCAGGTTGAGGAATGCAAGGCTAGGTTAGTAAAGAGAGGAAATGGAACATTTTGGTTGAAACTTGATAAATTCATATTGATTGGAAATAGCGGGCAAGTAAACAAAGTATCTGTTAAGCGAGGGTTCTGTTTCTATAACATTTAGATATATTTAATTTCTGAACCCAGATTTTGCAACCTGCCCAAACTCTGCAAATTCACTTACTTTTCTCATACCTCTGTGATTTCTTCTGTGATTTTTTTTATTTGAATAGAAGTAAAACTTATAGGAAGGAATTGAAAGAATATATCTGATGATATGAATAAGGCTGAAATTTATCTCTGTTTATTGGCTTAGCTTGTGAGAGTTTTGTAGGTTTGGTTGAATATTTTCAAGAATACTATGGATGTTCTAAGGCAGTGATGGCGAACCTTTTTTTTTCTCAGGTGCCAAAAGAGTGTGTGGGTGCGACAGTGCACGCATGCACGCTTGCCTACACCCATAATGCAATGCTCTCCCCCCATGCATGCGTGCACAACCATCATCCCCGCACGGGGGCCCCTGCACATGCACGTAGGCCTCACTGAAGCCTCTGGACTTCTGATAGGCCAGTTGGGCTGTTTTTCGCCCTCCTCAGGCTTCAGGAAAGCCTCCTGAAGCCTGAGGAAGGCGAAAAACAGCCTTGCCCCCCTCTGGAAGGCCGAAAATCAGCTGATCAGTGCACGCATGCATGCTGGAGCCGACATAGGGCAACGTCTCGTGTGCCCTCAGATATGGCTCCACGTGCCACAGGTGGCACACATGCCATAGGTTCTAAGGTGTTAAAAACTGAGTTTTATGTCCAAACACTTCGTTTCTTATTTTTGAGGTACCATAGCATATAGTTTGGCTCTACCAAATATTTTTAGTAAATATTATTGCCTCACACCATTACACTGTGTATATGTACATTTGCTTTGTAAATGTAGTAAGGTCATTTTCCCCCCTTTCCTAGAGAAGAAGATTTCACAAAAACGATGTACCCCCCTCAGGATCCCACCGGTGTCAATGAATTGCACTCTTCCAATAGTAAAAAGATTAATATCATCTGTGATGCCATGAGACAAGCAATGGAGAACATCAGTGCTACTAAGTATGGGACATAAAATTACAAAACATCTACATATACAAAGGCAGTTTCAGTACACTATCAGACTTTTAACAAGTGATAACAAAGCCCAGGATGCAGCCCCATACTTAGGAAAAGCCTGTCTTCAGAAATCAGCACAAGTGCAAGAGTTATGAAAAGGGAAGATGTACTGTCTCTTTCCTCACTTTTTACAGGTGATGGACCTTCACCAATTGAAAAAGAGAGAATAATACTTCTGACTTAAGGAGTAAGAAGCATATCATGTCTCTTTTCAATCTATCAAGACATGCTGCATTCGTGCATGCTATTGTGTCAGACTTTTAAAAAAGTTCCCCAATCTTTTAACACATAGATAATTCAACCACATTTTCAACTGGGAAATTGTAATCGTATACAAAATACAGTATATAATACAGTTAACGAATATAAACAACAAACTTCCTTTAAGTGGGCCTTGTTACTGGCTGTCGGACACATTGATACAAGCCAATGCCTGTTCAAAATGGAGAATAGGTTTGGAAAAAGAAAACTATCCCTTTCATCCAGGTTAACACCTCACTGATGTTCCTGCAAAATTCTGTTTGTTTTATTGGGCTCTAATCAAATAGCCATTTTTTAAAATTTTCTAGGTTTACTTGCAGTAGAAATCAGTAGCAATCCTACATCAGTCAGAATTGTCATGAATGAATTAAAAAAAAAAACACCAAACCCTCAAAGTTCCCAATTTTTAACTCTTCCTTTTTTCCCCTGGATTCTTTAGGTATTACTTAGCCATACTGACCTCTCATGTCAAAAAGAGTCCTCCAGAACTGGAAACAGCCCTGCAGAGAATTCGTCAGCTTCAAGGTGCAGTATTGCATTAGATTGTTCAGTTGCGCAAGTCTCCTTTGGCTATCCAAAACATAATTCAAATAACCAATTTCTCCTTTGTTGTATGGGAGTAAGTAAACGTCAGAAATGTTGGAGTTTCAAATGGCAGCCAAATTAATATTGTGATTTATTCTATTCAAGCAAAGCAGATGAATAAGCCAACACACGAACGCATGCACACACTAAATATACTTTGTGTGGCTTTATGGCTTTTGTTTTACTCTTTGAACTGCAGTTTACAAACATTAAATTACTGAGTGGCATATACGGTATATATATATTTAAATCTGCTAAAATGTAAATAGATGGACAGATAACACACATCTTCATATTTACTGTAAATCTAAAGTGTTGCCAAAAGTCAGTACACCAGATTGACTGGCAAGGGAGAGGTATGGTGGAGTGGGAATAGAGTAGAGAGGGAGAAGATTTCTTCAGGGCTCCAATGGTAAGGGGTTGGGTTTCTCCACGTAATGATATTATTGACTAGCCATAACTCTGATAAAGAGGTAAGATTGCCTGTCAGTCAAGCTGAGAGCAAATTGCCCTCTTATGCACCTCTTTACACGGATTGCTGGTGTGGATCTCCTCATTGAAAAGGTGAGCATCATTTCAAAGACCAGTACGGCCATTCAGTTTTTTGACACAAGGAACATCATCAGGATACTGCAACAGAGCTTAGACCAGTTTCCCACTACTGAGTTACAATCTCTTCATAGCATCACCAAGCCATCATTGAAATGATGGGATATCTTTGCTGTGTCTTTGGCACAAAAGGTGTTCAGTAATTCTGGAAGATGCTAAAATGGAAATGACCGTATTATTCTTTAGTTCATTCAATGCCCAGTCACTCAAAGAAAGGTAACAATGAGGTCCAAAGTATCTCCTAGGATACTGTTTTTACTATAGAGTAGAAATTGAAAGGTGATTTTCACTTCCTTCCCCACAAGATATCTGTCAGGAGAAAGGCATTCTTTACAAACCCTTTATGGAAGAGGATAGGAGAAAATAGCAGAAATTGGTAGCTGGCAATTCTGATTCAAGGATTCAAAATTAATTAAAACTACAAAAGTAGAAAGCATTTCAGTATATTTATCAGAGAAGTATCTTTGTATTGCCTATTAGCAAAAATAGCAGTCTTTTGCCCAAAGCTAGGGTTTGTTCAGTACATTATTACCTGTTTTTTTCTAGATAACATTTTGCTTTTTCAGTATTGAATTCATAAAGACTGAATTCATATTACACATGGAAACAATGTCTGGCTTTTAATTAAAATTAATCTTAACAGGACAGACTTCAGAAACATTTGGATCTGTCAGAGTGGAAGAAGCATTGAAATATCTGCTGTATCTGGTGGATGTCAGTGAATTGTATGATTATTCACTGGGGACATATGACTTTGATTTAGTCATCATGGTTGCTGAGAAATCTCAGAAGGTAGGATTGGATCTTATTCTGATTCCATAAATCTTGGTCTAGCTATGTTATGACAAAAAATATGAAATGCATTCAAAAATTGCCACCATCACCACTCAAACTCTACAGCATTTGTAAAATACAATAAATTGTACGTTCTGTGCAAGTTTTACTTGTTTTTCAGTATTTCATTAGTCATTTAGCTATTTAATTAGTCTGTCAACAATGACTCATTCTTGTGTGTGTCTCTCTGAGGGAAAGAGGGAGAGAGAGCACACATTTATGTTTTCCATAATATCAGAAGTAACAGTGTGGTGTCATCAACAAACCATGTATGATTTCATAGTGAATAGAATAAATTACCAATGAGCAAAATGAAGAACAAAAGTGCAGAAAACAATACCAAAAGGTAGAAATACGTTTGTAACAAGTGTCAGAAATTATTTTGGTGGCCCCTCTTCATGTAAAGATAAGCATGCTATTGCTTTGTTTTTTTAATTACTGTGGCAATTTAGTCCTAATGTCAGTTACTTTTTTTATTTATTTGCAGGATCCTAAGGAATATCTCCCATTTTTAAACAAACTTAAGAAAATGGAAATCAATTATCAGCGATATTCAATAGACAAATATTTGAAGAGATTTCCAAAGGCTCTCTATCACCTTAGTAAATGTGGTATGTATTTTGGAAACATCATCCCTAGCTAGAAAGTCATGAATAAGCAATACTTTTTGTTTTAGCATCATTATACTGCTTAAAAATGACTGAAATTGCTGAGGGCCATCTTTTTTGTAAACATGATACAAAAGCCATTGAGCCTCTGAACCCATGGAAGAATATATATGCAGCCCATCATGTTTTAGGAAAGGTTTTGAATCAGCTCAGTGGAAACTGCGAGGAAAGAAGTAGTAAAGAGGGTGGAGATCTTTTCAGGCCAATGGGGATGTTTGGAATGTTGAGGATGGATCCCTGATATATCAGGTCTGATATATTTGTACTATGTATTCATCCACATTTGAAAAAGAAAAAGAAAGGATTTGAAGTATGAATAATTTGGACTGCAAGCTGTTGAAACTGTTTCTTGGATTTGGGCATCTTACCTGTTGCAGTTTAAAATAAAATGTCATCCTGGTTAATTAAAACTAACTCCCACAGGCCTGTGCAAGGCTTTGAGTTATGAGTGTCAGAAGAAAATCTCTGTTGTTTTTCTCAGGCCCAGAACATTTTCCAGAGTTCCTAAATTTGGTGGTTGATCAGAATCTGTATAATGAAGCCCTCAAGCTCTGTTTGCCAGGCACACAAGAATACAAGGTACAGAAATAGTTTTCCATTCATCTTTATTTCCTGTCCTTTCCTGGTGAGAACAGGCAGCTGTACTCGAGTCATAAAATACGTGCTACACGGTGGCAAATGTTTCTCTGAACATTTCCTTTCTTTATCAAACTCAGAGTACTTTAGCTAGAATAAATTTGGTTTGTGACTTCTGGTTCATGTAAGCTTTTAAATGTGATCCATTGTCTTTAGAATTAGAGAAATGATTTGATGTGCAATTGTCGGCCTTAAGGGTTGTGTAGAACCTGATGATTCCCTTAGAAATGTGCCAGAAATCCTTGGAAGATTTCGTAAAGCAAAGTGAATTTGCTGATAATTTTTCCATGCCTACTATCAGTCTTCCCCAGAATGTGCAATGGAAGGAGCAACTACAAGTAATCCTCAACTTATGACCACAATTTAACCCAGAATTTATGTTGCTAAGTGAGAAATTTGGTAAGCGACTTTTATCCCATTTTACAACTTTTCTTTCCATATTTGATAAATGAATTCCAGACATTTAAATTAATACTACCGTAGTTACACAGTTGTTAATTGAATCTGGCTTCCCCATGGACTTTGCTTGTCAGAAGGTTGCAAAAGATGACCACATGACCTCTGGACATTGCAACCATTATAAATATGAACCAGTTCTCAAGCATCCAAATGTAAATCACGTGACCGTGGGATTGCTGCAAAGGTCCTAAGTGTGAAAAATGATCATGTCACTTTTGTCAGTGTTATTGTAACTTCGAATGGTCGCTAAATGAAATGTTGTAAGTTGAGGACTGCCTGTAGTAAAAGGCAAAATTATAGCAACACATTCAGATGCTTCTCAACCTCACCTACATAGAGAGGGTAGATCAGTGGTGAAATCTAAAAATTTGCCCTACTGGTTCTGTGTGTGTGGCTTGGTGGTCATGTGATGGTGGGTGGTGCTTGGTGGGCGTGGTCATGTGACCAGGTGAGCTCAAAAACAAACTTTCATACTTCACACACAAACAACACAAAAGCCACACAACTGACTCCTATACAACTGACTCACACACAATGCAGAAGCAGCTGGACTTCACTCAAAATGGCCCCTGCAATGAGTAGGAACTTCACAGAGTTACAGTTAGGGCAAATAGGTAGTTTAAAAAAAAAAAAAAAGGTTCCATATCCCCCCTCTCAGCTGATTGTCAAACAGCTGAGAATCAGGACTTTTTTTTACTTTTTTAAGCATTTTTTTACTACCAGTTCCAGCGAAGAAGTAGTAAAAATGCTTTTAAAAAAGTTTAAGAAAACGGTTCATCAACTGTGACAATCATCTGTACCCGATCGTCGAGACCTTTTTTAAAAAACTTTTTAAAAGCATTTTTTACTAGCGGTTCTGCAAACCCGAAACATTTGTTATTACAGGTTTGGGCGAACCAGTAGCATTTCACCCCTGGAGTAGACAGCCTGTGCTCCTTTGGCAGATGAGTAACAGAATGCGCTCTTTACAATTTCACTTAAACCTCTGCCGGTCATCTACAAACACAGCCAAGAACAATCAGCTCTTTGATCTGTGAGAAGGCCCAGGTTCATTTCCCTGTAACTATCTTTTGCAGACCATCAGCTATGCCTACGGAGAATATTTAATTCAGAAGCATCTTGCTGGACAAGCTGGGCTGATCTTCTTCCGATGCGGTGCCTTTGAGAAAGCTCTGGATGCTTTTCTGATCAGTGGCAACTGGCAGCAGGCTCTCTGCGCAGCTGCTGAGCTTTGTTACACTGAAGACAAGCTGGCCAGCCTGGCAAGGAGCATGGCAGGTGAGCATCCACGTTACCCTAAACCTGTCTCTCCTTTCCAAATGTAGCCATCCCAATATTTTTAATTGTATTCTTACAATTTCTTTTCCCTTCCAAAAACATAAACGTGGTGGTTAAAAATACTGTTCATTCTTATTAGATAGTACAATTGACATGCATGGCACTTGTCAGAATCATTTAAGAACCAGAGCAGGAAAAAAGACAGGCATGTACTCTGAGGAACATGGAGTCTAAATTTCAGTTGAGAGGTAGACCAAGAGGGGGATTGGAGAGGCATGGAAAACAAAGATAAATACCTGCAAGCAGATGAGCCCCACTGTTAAGCTTGTAATTAGTTCATGAAATTAAATTTTGCTTGTATGTTGATCAACATATAAAAACTAATTCAAACTAGCACTGGAAGAATAAGGAAAGTTTTACAGATTGTCATAAAAATATTCCAATAAAAGAAATAAGATAGCAATACAAATAATAATTCTTACTTTAAGATTGAGAGGTTTATTTCATGAGCAATTTGGGACATGAACAGCCATCATAATGCAACTTATATCAATAACCCATTGCAGCGAGGTCCTCTGACATAGCTGACTCCAGCAAGGAGTAGCTATGGCCAGTGGCACTGAACTCTTCCCAAGACATTCTTTTTATACTTTTCTGCATGCATTTCACAACTTACTTCCTTGTTCTGTCTTACTGACAGACAGTCTCCACATATACCCGTGGTTCATGTAGGTTTTCAGGGCCTGCAATCCTTCTGAGACCTATATAACCAAACTCCAGTTTTCCTCTTCTCACAATACGCTTTCCAAGCAGAGGGAAGACCTGCGGGAGTGCAAGGCCAGGTACAGGCACCTGAGGCTCAGTGGGCTGAGATGGTCAGGCAGTTCCAGGCCATGTTGCAGTCCCACTAGAACAAGGTCCTCTGGCTCTTCATCACCAGTGGCGCTTCCCTCCAGCCATTACCCAAAGTCCCACACCAGGAGGCTGAAGCAGACCCCAAGTTGGAATTTCTACCCTCTTATGACCCCACAAAAAGACCCCAAAGGGGGAGACTCTCTGCAGCAACACAAACGTTCATTGCACGTATCCATCCCAGGGACCATAGTTTGAGGACCCCTGATTTAGTGCACTATAAAAAATGCAAATAATTTTTCTGTGGACCACCAAAATTTTCTCATGGACCACCAGTTGGTGACCGCTGCTGTAGAAGAACAGCAGCCATACATAGAGAGATACAATATCACAAAGGTACCCAAACAACTTCACACAACCCTGAGGTATTATATTCAGTGGGATGAGCCCTATAGAGCAGGGGTCACCAACCTTGGCAACTTTAAGCCTGGCGGACTTCAATTCCCAGCTTAAAGTTGCCAAGGTTGGAGACCCCTCCTATAGAGAGAGCTAGGGGTTAATACACAATAGATTGAGCTGTCTCCTTAATGGTGAAGTATATTTCTAAGGCATGATACATGTTTAAACAAATCCATTCTCCCCCTTCCTGTACAAAATGCTCATAGCAACAATTGTCTTGGCGATATTTCTCCCTCGTACACTCTTTCCTCCTGGTTTCTCGACTTTTCAAACCTCAGTCTTCTACCAGCCAATGTATTCATTTACTTTCTTTGTGAATGAAACTGCTTGTCTTTCTCTTTCCATATTATCCAGACTTGCTAACCTTTCTCCCAAGTTCCTTTGCATTTCTTTAGCTGTCCCTGTCTCCCTGTTGGCTGCAAGGAATAGTGTCTCAGGTGCAAAAAATACTCCATTGCCTTTTCCCTTATTTATGAGTAGACTTTGCCTCTTAACTTAAAAAAAGGAGTAAAAGAACAGAGCTTCACAGTACAGTTTCTTTTTTCCTTGGCCCTTTTCTAAGCTAACTTTTTTATTATTATTTTCCCCTCTCTTCCCTAACTAGACATGCTGGCTAAACATCTTCCATTCCTGTCCTTGTCTTGATGCATGTGTCTGCCTATCTGTATTTTATACTCACAGCTTCACAGCTTTTGATAGTTTTCCCAACTTGTCTAAGTTTCATTTCTTGTTTCTCTATTCATTGGGACAGATGTCGTCCATCCTTCATTGACTCTAAATCAGGGGTGTCAAACTCACGTCGTCACGGCGACATCACTTTCCCCCCTTTGCTAAGCTGGGCAGGGGCGGGCCAGCATGTGATGCAACTGGCCCGCGGACCATGAGTTTGACACCCTTGCTCTAAATGGTCAGTCCAAAGCTTGATTTCCCTTTGAGTTTCCATTTTTATTTACCTTAACTCCAGAGGTGGGTTTCAGCAGGGTCTGAACAGTTTTGGAGAACCGGTAGCGGAAATTTTGAGTAGTTGAGAGAACTGGTAGCGGAAATTTTTGATTAGTTTGGAGAACCAGTAAATAACAACTCTGACTGGCCGCGCCCCCATCTATTCTCTGCCTCCCGAATCCTAGTTGATCGGGAGGGGATTTTGCAGTAACCTTCCCCTGGAGGGGGGGAAAGAATGGAGAGTTTGCAGTATCCTTCCCCTGTCACGGTCACCAAGCCACACCCACCAAGCCACAACACTCCCACCAAGCCACACTCACAGAACTGGGAGTAAAAACATTTGAATCCCACCACTGCTTAATTCCTCTGAGGATCTTATTTCCTCTAAGGAAATAAGTAGTTTCCTCTTACCTTGTCCAGTTGTAGACCTTTGCCATGCCAGCAGTTTCTTAGCACCCAACTTCCTTACTTTTTCTCGTACTCTCCCACCAGTTTATATTAAGCTTTAATTCCTGCACTAACTTTGCAACTGTACTACTACCAAGTGGGTTACATGTCTTTTTAGCTTTCTGGAAGCATTGAAATTTAGTCAAAGTGATAAGTGCACTTGAGAAAATGGAGATCTATTTTATATTCTATACACCCACTCAGCTACCTACACAAAACAAAAATTATAGACAGGTTCAAGGAAAACACATAGAAGGGCATAGAGGCCCAAATGGTACTTTCTGTTGATGTGATGGCATTAAATTTAAATTTACCTTAGCTTTGTGTATTAATAGATCTTAGTGGGTGGAACAAATAAGATGAGGGAGAGGCAGAAGCAATTTGATTGTGTGGATGTGTTATTTATTTATAAGGCATTTGCTGTGGTAACTGACTATTTGTTCAAGGCTTAACCTAAACTATCCCAATAATCTGGATACCTTCCTCTAGTTCAGAAAGGAAGTAGGTTTGGGCTTAGTTAGAACTTGGATGGGGGCCTCCAGAAAATGCTATTGATTAGTTTGGAAGCTTGAAAATATCTCGAAAGAAGACATCGACACGGACATGAAGTTGCTAGGCATCAAGCTCAATGTAAGATTTTAATTTACAGTAAATTAAATTGTACTCTGGAGATGCATAAAAGGAACATGTTGGATCTAAACCTGCATGAGGCCAAAGGTTTGCCCATATGGACAAATTATACTCATTGCTTTGAGTTTCTATTAATAAAATAAGCAGATATAAATTTCATAATTGCTGATTTGAAAGGAAGTTTTTAATACACAGAATTGAAGCTCAAACTAAAGACATATCATGACAAGGTCTTCTTTTCATATATTTCATGTCCCTAGGGTCTTCAACTCTGTTGGGACATGATGGTACATGAAGGGACATTTGTTTCTTTCTCTTCCTCCAAAGGGTATTTTTCTTATAAGAGAAAATACCGGTATGTCATAATCATATAATATAGGCAAATATACTATTTTACAGAAGGCAGACCTTTGTTTGAAAGTCTGCACAATCCAGATCTAGGTTTTGATTTAGGAAGAGATAAAACAAGGGCCTAGAAGGTTCTCCTTAATAGAGAATTATTAAATTATTATTGCTGCAATAAACTTATCATATTCAACTAGAGAGAGACAGTGTGTGTGTGTGTGTGTGTTTCTAATGCTCTTAAATGTTTTGTTTAGCTTTTGCTTTGTTTTTGTAAGATTTTTTTTTGCCTTTGGAGTTTGTATTTTAACTTTCTGGATAAAAAAACCAAAAAAGAAGGTTCTTCGTAACGGGTAATGGGCAACGGGCTTTGACTGTAGCCTCATAGCAACGTTCTTCACTGAATTCTCTGATTTATTCACACAAATTCTACATCGACTTAGAAGGCAAATCTTTGCCTTTGTTCTTTGGTTTACTTTAGTAAGCATCACAGAACATTCATCGCACATATTCATCTTATTTGTGAATCATTCTTTGAGGCAAACTTAAACTGGAAGATTCTAATACTGTGATGGCGAACCTATGGCACACGTGTCTGAAGTGGCATGCAGAGCCATGTCGCCTGGCATGCGGCCGTTCCTCTTCTGGGTTTCTAGCATGCATGTATTTATGATGATCAGCTTGCCTTCGTGCATGCGGCAGTGCCAGAAACTGGAAGAGATAGTCATTCATTCCATGAGCATGCGCACCTGCCAACTGATTGTCGCACACACATGCGGGCCAGAAACCCGGAAGACTAGCTGGAAACCGGAAGTTCATTTTCAGGCGCACACATGCACCCTGGGCAGCTCCTCTTCCGGGTTGGAGCCCAGACGCATCCGTGTGTGCGCTCCCTTTTCAGCACTTGGTACTGAAAAGGTTCGCCATCACTGTTCTGGTAGAATTCCAGCTCCCAATCTTCTTTCAAAACATCTGTGTCCCAGAAGTTTCTTGGAAACTCTCTAGCCTCTTCTCAAGCGCACTTGAATTTCCTGCTAATAATAAATGAATAATAAATAATAGTGGTTAAATAATAACCACTATTATCACTCTACAATCCTTCAGGAAATCCCAAGCACTCTACTACCAATCCATGTTCCAATCAGCCTCGGTAACTTGGTATTGTGATACAAATAACTATACATATTTGCCTTCAAATTCATATTCTTGTCGTATGACCAAAACCATGATGTCAACTTAATTATTATCCTTTTATTTCAGGAATATTCCCACTTTCTATTGCTCTATTTTGTATCCTCAGAAAAAAATTGCTCTTCAGAATACCACCACCCCCAGCACTGACCTGAAGCTCTAAGCTCTAGGCTCGTACAGATTCACTCAAGTTCACCAGGTTAGGCAACTGCAATCTCCATTCTTGATTTTCTGCTTGATTGTTTGTCTGATGTTAATCCCTGCTTATTAGAGGGTTAGCTCCTGGAGGGGGATGTCTTCTGGTCTTTTAGTTTCCTTCTTACTTTTTAGTGTCTCTTTTGAATGGTATGCAATTCGCACAACATTCAAAAGAGTCAATAAAAAAGTAAAGAAGGAAACAAAAAGAACAAGAACATATCCTCTCCTGCAGTCAACAAACAGATAAGCAGGGATTAACCCCAGAGAAACAATGGAGCAGAAATCAATATGCTAATCAAGGAACTGCCAAGAATAAAACCCCACTCCATAAACACTGCCAGGACAAACTACCTTACTTGTATACGAAAGGAGCAAATCCTACACTCACTAGTACTGATGACTTTATTTAATTGGGTAATGAAGTGCCTGCAAGCAAACGACCAAGCTCAAAGGGCACCAAGGACTTCACAATTTTTTTTGTTTTCAAGCACACTTTGCCACTGATAGCCAAACTCTTGGAGTTTGGAAAGCTGATGGATTTAATTTGATCTATATTTTTAAGTGAATAAGTGAACCTGATTTACATTTCCTTGCTTAATGGACAGCATGAAAGACAGTTCTCCTTAGTTTTCATGCTTCCCCTAATTTTGCAAATATAATTCTTTACTCAAAAGATGTTCATCTGTGCAGCCTATTTCCTCTGGGAATACTATTGTGCAGTTTTTCACCTATATCTTCTGTTGCTTACCTGAATTTTCTCTTGGTCCCAGAGGCTAATCTCCTACTTTTATATGTTAGAGTTTATAATAGATGAAATTGAGCATAAATATTGGGGGAAGGGCCCGACTTACTTTATTTCACTGGTGGTTTTGTACAGCAGAAGATTTGATCCCAATTTTGTGCACAGCTAGCTGTTATGGAAGAAATATTTGACAAGCCATAACAGAGAAGGATGTAGTGAGTTCAGAAGAATGGAAGTTACAAAAGTAGTTCATTCTTTCTTTGAAGAAAAATGATGATTTTGAATCATATTCCTTGCATTATTTTTTAATGTAGTCAGAGAAAGCTTGTGGCTATTCTATTGCAGGGAAGGGAATAGCATAAAGTTGTAGACAAAGACTTATGGTTACACCCCATTATGAAAAGTGGCTTGTTATTTAAATTATTGCAGAATTCTACAGTTTCTGAAGTCCCTTATGTTTAGTATTCACACATTTCTCCTCATTGGCCAATCATTGGAATCTCTTGAAGCTGGAAGGAAACTAAATTGTATAAGCATGGGAGCAAAGTCAAATATGCATTAAACCCAATCAATTTACTTCCAAAGAAGTGTGTAGGAGTGAAACTCAAATGTTACCTCTTTAGGCATCAGGAGAGTAGGAAGTCATTCAGACATGCTTTAAAATAATAGCTTCTTATGTGAAAAGCTTTTTATAGCCGTTCATGGTTCAACTATGTCACAAAATATTATTTCCATTCTACTCAAAATGCTATATTTCAGTGACTCCAAACTAATAAGATCCTTCTATAACAGGGGTGTCAAACTCACGTCATCACATCATTGTCACGCAACGTATTGCAACTTTTCCCCCCTTCACTAAACTGAGGGTGGGTGTGGCCAGTGCTTGACACATCCGGCCTTTGGGCCATGAGTTTGACACCCCTGTTTTATAATAAGTTGAACATAAATAGCTAGCATGTTTCAGTGAATGTACTGTACTTCCTGATTGCTTCTCTGAATGTTTCTGTTGTACAAGACACTCTTAAGTCCCACTTGAATGGGTTGATTCACGTAAGATTACTTTTTCATGCAACATCGACACTAAAGGTGGTAAAGATCCTTGCTACAGCTGCAGGAACCATCATCATCATCTCTACTTAAATCTACATGAACAAATATAATCAACTTATAACTCCAAAATCTAATTTGTGCCATTATAGAATCAGCTGCTGACAATTTTGTAAGCAGTCTATCCTCACCATGCATAAATATATTTTTTATTAAAAGTATATTTATGCATCTGTGAGGATAGACTGCTTACAAAATTGTCAGCAACTAAATTGCTGCTGTCCTGCCCCTTTAAGTCCTCTGCCTAGCCACTGCAGAAATTGTTTCCTCTTGCGGGTGTTGGTGTATGGGAGAAAAGGAAGGGAGGGTGTGTGTGTGGGGAGGGTGTTTGTAAAGCAGCCTAAAGCAATTATAAAAAGATACTGTTTTGCAGCAGTAGAATGCACAAGGAATAGTAGTTGGAGGAGTATTAGGAGGAGATGTAATAGAAGTAGAAAGAATAGAGCAGTGAGTAATACCAGTCTCTTAGTGCCTGCATGTGTGCTGGCACTCATGGGTTTTGGAGCTCACCAACTGGAATTTATGTAAAAGAATCTGTGACAGTATCAAAATTGCATAGTTTATCCATTAAAAACACTCTCCCAGTCTGGCACTGAGCAGATCCAGATGCGTTGGACCTTTTTAAGATGCTCTGAACCATACAGTTACAGATTAACTACCAGTCTAGGAAAGGAAAAAGACAAAAAGGCGAAATCACCTACATGTACAAATAATCAGATTTTTGAACCATGGGGAGTGTTATTCTCCTTATTCTTTGGACTGGAACAATTCATAAATACTTCATTTGTAAATTGGAGTAAAACTTAGGATCAACATTCCATGCTGAATTCTTGGCACCTGCAGGATGAGCTTGTAGTCTGGAGAATATAGATGAGGCCAAGTGAGATGGATGGGAGGTAGTTTGGGGTTATGAGAGGCTCTTGCAGGCAGACTTTTCCAAACAGCAATGCATCGATTTGATAGGTGACTTTCTGACTTGGTTAACATGGCGAGTTAGCCAAGGCTAACCATAGTCAGCCTTGACTTGCTGATTATGCCAGAATAGCCTGGGTTCACACAATATCTAAATACATTTATGTGCTAGAAAACATAGTTTACAAGCCACAACATCTGGATGTATGAAACATGCTAAGCCAGAAATACATGATGACTTAGTTTTAGTCAACATGCTGTTAACCACGTCAAATGCTTAGTTTGATGAGAGCTGTCTTCGCTTTTGCTTAGCTTTCCCTCTTTCCTTTTAACCCAGAAAAGTGTTGATTAGTGTCAAATTAATTTATTTAAATTATTAGTGACAAATTAAGTAGATGGCTGCTAAACCATTTACAGTAGTGCATTTTCCTACATGGCAATTCCTTTTTTTTAAGTATGGAATTAGAAAATTGACATTAATATGAATAGATGTGCCTTCTTGTGTCCCCATGAAGAAACTCCATTATTTAAACTCTTCTCACTAATTATCAGGGGGGTTGGGTTTTGTTTTGTTTCTGAACTGGGCATCCAATATAATTTAAACTTGCCATGAGATTGTGATTGTGATGTCACAAATTTGTGAAAGATGGCCAAGCTGACTTGGGACAAAGAAGAGGTGGGATTCTACCGGTTCTAACCGGTTCTCTAGAACTAGTTATTAACTTTTTAAACAGTTCGGAGAGTTGGTTGTTAGAAGCAATCTCCTTTTGTTTTTCCACCTTACAGGGTTAATCTGTAAGGAATTACAACATTCTAGTGTTGTTTTTAGCCTAATCTTTATTGCCCTGCTTACAGAAACTGCCTCTCCTTTAACCCTTATTACATTATTGATAGTATGCCAAATAAGCCAGAACCGGTTGTTAAAAATTTGAATCCCACCACTGACTAGAACCTGCATAGCTAATGCACAGTATATAATCTAAAGTGCAAAGATCTGTGAGTTCAATTCCTGTTAGAGAGTTTTAACACCATAGAATAACACCTGGCTACCCACATCTAAACACTAAGAATAAAACCAGGCATGTTATGCTTCCTGTGGGCAATAGAAATAAAGGGAAAAGACAATATCTAGTACTGTTGATTAATCAGGATACGCTGGCATTAGTATTGATCTTTTAAGAACAAATTTTCTTTCAAATGGAGCAAAGAAAATGCTTTCCTTTTGGCATTTCTTCATATAGTAGTTGCAAATATGGGCTTTCCCTGGAAGTCTAAGCAATTATTATGAGATGAGAAAATGTCCATTCCTCTCTTACCTCTCTGACTCCAAAGCATTTTCCTAATCACAGTGGTTCCATAATGCACTGGACTGGAAGAAAAAGCAGGTATAAATTTAATTAGCCTTAAGAAAATAGAATTGGACCTTAATTTGGCTAGCAAATAGGCCACACCTAAATAGCAGTATGAGCAGAAACACAGCATGCTGCACACACACTTAAAATAACTGTTTAAGACTGTGCTACTTTAAATTTACATCTATTAAGTACATATTGGCAGAAATGTGTACTGAGAACACTTAAGGCAGCAAACAATGATAAAATTGAGATTTCAAATGAGGATTTTTACAAAAAAAAATTTTTTAATCAGCAGTCCTCTTTTAAGAGAATGTGCTGCTTTTTTCTGGCAATCCATAAATGACCATACAACTGTAAGTTTCCCATTTATTGATTTATTTATTGCACAACAGTTGGAGGATAGCTAATGCACACACATGATAGATAATTCGATACCAGAACCGAGAAAGTTTACGCAGGAATCCTTTGTCATTCAGAGTCAGGAGGCTTTTCCAGTTGACTATTGACAATCACTCTTTAAGCAGAAGGGCCAAAGGCTGAAGCTGAGACCTTTGACATCCACTGGTTCCTATTCCACAATCAGATACTGTATGTTTACTCAAAATGACTGCTTGGAAAGAAACATCTGATAATGATGACCAATTTTCACATATATTATTCGATTTTCAGCCAACCATGAGATTGTGATGGAAAATTAAGAAATACTATTTTTGTGAAGGAGATAAATCTTTTATAACTTGATGGATTTTAAGTTGAGTCACAAATAGTACAAGAAGTTAATACAAGTAGTCCTTGGCTTACAGCCACAGTTGAGGCCAACATTTCTGTTGTCAAGCAAGACAGCTGTTGAATTTTACAAACTACCTTGCCACAGTTGTTAAGTGAATAACTGAAATTGTTAACTTAGTAATATGGTAGTTAAGTGAATCTGGCTTCTCCATTGACTTTGCTTGTCAGAAGGTCACAAAAGGTGATCACATGACCCTGGGACACTGTAACCATCATAAATATAAGCCAGTTGCCAAGCACCCAAATTTTGATCATGTGAGCATGGGCGATGTTGAAACAACAATTAAGTATGAAAAATGGCCATTGGTCACTTTTTTGTGTGCTGTTGTCATTTTGAATAGTCACTAAACAAAAGGTTGTAAGTCAAAGATTACCTGTATTTTACTCCTGCTTCTTCTATATATCTATAACATGTAGATATATATGCTCCAAAAAATTGCTTTCTGGCAATCCTTCCAGTCTATAAAGATAAAGGAGGCTATTGAATAGCATTCTGCATGTGAGAATCTCTGAGCAGCCATCCATCCTCAAATAAAACATAGTGCTGTATTCAAGTCTCAAAATGTGGTCATAGTTCACAGTATGTTTGCAGGTGTGTGTACACAGACAGTCAGATAGTTAATTTGCTTAGGGCAGGGGTGTCAAATTTGCGTCACAGCATTGTCACTTGACGTATTGTGGCTTTTTTCCCCTTCGCTAAATCGGGCGTGGCCAGCACATGACGCATCCGGTCCAGGGGCCGCAAATCTGACAGTCCTGGCTTAGGGCTTAAAGTACTGTAAGAACCCACCTTCTGTGATTTATAAAGCTTCAACTGTAGTCTGATCAGCAAACTATAATACAACATGATAGGAAAACCTATTCTATGGTTGTAAAATCATGAGTGAAAAGGCCTTATTTTTCACCAGATAATACATTTTTATCTTGCTTAACTCATCCTGACCTTGATTTATGCAACTAAGTAAAAGGTGGAGGTACAATAAAATGCCTCAAAAAGAGTTTGAGCTCAAACTAATAAGCAAAATATATTGAGCCAGGAGCTTTCTGTGCCTATGTGCGTATGTGTGTGTACATTTTTGTGTTTTGCATTTATGTGGGGAAGGAGATATAAGGTGCTACCACAATTGGTCTAAATTTGGCAAATCCTAAAGCAAATTGGACAACTAATTGAATTTATTTGGCCTATTTTATGCATTACCTCATCGGTATGACTAATTTAGGAGAACTGTTCACAGCAGTATTTCCTTTAAAATACTTGTAGCAAACATAATTTCTAGTATTTTGCACTAGATTCTGTTGCTGAACAGAGCAAGGGGGGGGGGAATAAGTAAAAAGCCAAACAGTTGAAAGGTGCAGAAGAAGGAAACTGATACTTACCTTCAAGATAAATCCAATGCAGTTCTTGACAAAAGGCAAAGTACTGACTGACTGGGAGAAGAAAGTAAAGAAACAGCAAATGAAGCAGAAGTCTAAATTTTACTTTTCCTTCTCTATCCCTTTAACACAGCAGACTATGTGTAATTGCTATTCAGAAATCATAATGCTGGATTTGCCCAAACTCAGCCTCACTATAAAGCAAAGTCCTTTGAAACTGGCATCAATTTTACAGAATTAACATATGAAAATGATAGTGATGTTTTATTTCTGGAACAGATGGTAACCTTAGTTACCAAGCATTCTCTTTCTGTGGATGCATTCCTATTTTTAGCCAATGTTTTCATTTACTAAATTATGTGTGCACATGCACACTCATATTGACACACAGCGAAATTGGTGTACGTGAGAACCCTGTTGAAATGTATAATGTGTAATGCACTTAGTTCCTTTCAGTCGTGCTTGTGATAGAAAACTTTGGAGCAAATTGCACCGAAAGGATAGCCCTTGTGTCAAATACAAATCCAGTCATCTTCCTCACAGAGATGAGAAAGGCAAGAATTGAGAGATGTGGTTTATACAAAAGACCTTAACAAGGAAAGCTGAACTGGAAAGAATACGAAAGTACGATTCTTTCTTTTATACTATTTTTAACATTATAATATATGCTGGATACTGTTTTAATAAATGAAACATTAAACATCAAGCTAGAAAGCCACATAAGAGCATGTTCTTAATACAATCCAACTCTTAGCAATTTAGAGTTGTAAGCGTCTGCTGCTCTCTGCTGGGCATTAGAATGGTACAACAAATGGATTACTAAGAAAGAACCCACATAATGTGCATTATATTGAAAGCTGCAAAAATCAAACCAGAACTCAGTTTAATCAAGATTCAAAAGTACCACCCTGTAGTTCTAATTCATAATTAAAAGGTTCAACAAGAAACAAGATTTTGGGGGGGAAAGGTTTGCTCATAAATCATGTGCTTTGAAGAGAAAAGATCAAAATGTCTGCTACCCCTGCTTTTCTTTATTTAACAGAATGGGAAGAATGTAGCAAAGAATGTAGCAAACCCCAATCTTTCTGGCTTTGCGGATCAGCGAGGGGGGAGGGGATGGTTCCACGTGACGGCAGACAAGCACGTGCCAACCCACAGTTCCATTTGCACAATTGGCATGTATGCGCATCTGCTGCTTAGGCAAATGGAGCATGTGTGCATGCGCTCACCCACCACTTGCACAAGGGGGATACACGCACACTTTCCCACTTCGAACAGCTCGGTTTTGTACAGTTCACGGCACGGTAGTGGCCTGTGGCCTGGAGATTGGGGACCTCTGATCTAAAGCACATTGAACTAGCTATCTAGTAAAATTTAACGTAGCTTTAAAAAAGCAAATATTAATAAAATTGGAGCAGTGATAAATGAGAGCCTACTACTGTACCTTTTGTTTTTGTTTTTTAATCTGGAAATTGGTGATGCTTTCTAAAACCAAACTGTATGAAGTTCTGATAGGAATTTTAATTACTTGACATCTGTTGAGACACCAAGCATAGTTCTTTCAAAAAAAATTTTTTTTATAAGTTCCTGGAAGAAGGCATAAGGATCAGCTATTTTTGACTAATGCTAATTACTAAGGAACATTTAGTTCAAGAAGTAGAAGTAGCAGGAACATTACAGGAAAATAATTCTTGGACATATTGATTAAATTTGGTCAAACATTTTCTTGGTCTTTAAAAAGTGGAAGCTAAACTGAGAACAAGTCCATGTTTACCAGGCAATTGCTTGTGGATGATCGTATGGACCTGTTTGGATAGAAGAGTAGTCTTAGTTCTTTCAAAATTTGTGCTTCTGATTTTCAGGTCCTACATCAACCATTGTCTGATTGTCTGAGAAAATATGGCGGCGACTAATATAGAAATGAATATTTCTGAATGCATGTGTCATAATGCCACGAGGGCAAGCTGCTTGTGTATTGGGATCCTGCTTGTGTAATTAGATACAGGGCAGGGTCCCTTTCTGACCTCCTTCAGCTTATCTTGGACTATTGGTAGATTTTAGTACAGAAGAAATATAAACTCCATTCTCAGAGCTGAGGTGAGGAGAATCTAGTGCCCCAATCATTTTATAAGACTGGTCATCAACTGTGTGCTGATATTTCCCTGTGTGCTGCTGATCCTTGGTTTATTGAGGAAGCAGTGGTAAAGGAGGACCAAGAGTGAACTGGATCAGACATAGTTAAGAGTTCATGTTTAAGCTACATCTTTATTGCATCAGTGGAGTATGCCTTGTGACTGTAACTTAAATACTTTCAGAAAGTAGGAGGGTCTTCCTAAGGGACTCCTTAGTTAGATTTTGGAACAAGATAATCTTGCCTTAATCTACCCTGGCTGGATGAGAAATGGGTAGAGTCAAAGAATCTTGCAATATGATCTGAGATTAATTTTGGCATGTGAACCTGACCAAGTAAATAGGGTCACCTGTAGTGTAACCTCTGCCACAAACAGATCAGATCCATGCACACAACCTATAGCCTTTGAGGAGTATGGAGGAGCCTGAGAAAATGGATCTGGTAAGTGCTTCTCCAATGACTCCTTGACGTTTTGTCCCCTGCTGCAAAAGCCCTTTGATCATACAGACAATCTAAGCAGATATTGCCTTTTTGCTCTTCTTGTTTGACTTTTGGTAAGAGGCATCTAGACTGTTGTACAAATTATATTGAAAGCACATTACAGTAAACCGTAGACTGGTAATTTGCCTGTCTCCTTGTCGCAAGAGTGCATTTATTTGTTGATTAAGCAATTTAACGAACAAATAGATATCCTGAACTTAAAAATTGACAAAGTATTTTTAATGCTATAAAATAAAACTGTAGGTGTGGGTGATATAACTGCATACATGTTAAAATATCAACATGGCTTGCATTTGAAATGGTTGACTTATTTAACAGTTGTGTGCATTTTCCCTGATGATTGACTATTAACTAATGACAGTGAGTCCCTCACCACCTCCCAGATAGAGTATAATAATTATTGTAATGTGCACAACATGGAGCTGCCTTTATAGATGTCTGCAGTTTGTGCAAAATGCAAGACCCAATTGTTTGCAGCCGAGAGCTACTTTTCCCATATAATAATGGTGGTGCAGGCTCTGCCTTGGTTATACTGGGTGCAATTCAAAGTGTTGGTTTTGACCAATAAAGTCCCATATAACTTTATGTACAATTACATGCAGGACTATCTGCTTCAAAAAGAATCAACCTGTCTAGTTCATATTCCCAGTCCCTGCCCTATAAGAGAGATGCTATAAGACAGGGCTGTCAAATTTGCAGTCCATGGCCCGGATGCGTCACACGCTGGCCACACCCACACCCAGTTTAGCAAAGGGGGGAGGAGTCCAGATAAGTCACGTGAGGCCACGAGTTTGACATCCCTACTATAAGAAAAGTTAATGTTTTTCGTTATGGTCACCACTCCTAGAATATCCTGCTCACTGTAATCCATATGGTACCTTACTCTTGACATTTATGGTTGGTTAAAATGGAACTATTCAAAAGAGCTTTAGATCTTGGAAGTTGGAAGACATTAACGATAATATAAGTATGTTTTTATATTAATGATATTTAATTTCATTTTGACTTCAGGGTAACTTCCCTAATAATAAGAGTTACTTACTCTTAGATCAAATTGCCCCAGAAGGTGATGGCCTCTACTTCATTGGAGGTGTTCAAAGCCTGGATGATTACCTATCAAGGAGGACTTCAGTAGTGGATTCCTGCTCTGGAACAGGAGATTGAACTGGGTGATAAGTCCCTTCCTATCCTTATAATGTATACTTTTATGCTTGAACTCATTTTTGGAAGACAAGAAATAAACAAGGTATAACTTTTTAAAATAAATAATTCAGCAGCTACTCAAGAATGACCCGGTTATGTGAAGTAGTAAGCATCCACCTCAAATCTTTTGTGATGCTTCAGCAAGCATGACCTCACTTTGTGACAACATTGTTTCTCACTCGCCTTTTACTAGTTATAATAGCCTTTCAAAACTCAGAGGTAGAATTTAATTTGGAAATGCATGTTAAGCCTACAGCTATACAAGATTTTGTTGACAGATGAACGATTGGGAGATTTTCACAGGTAAAAGATGCAATCCTTTTCTTGCATACATAAATACAACATTTTCAGTGGTTTCTATATCTTCTGTCCCATTTCTTCTGTCTTCACATACATCCATACATGTTATTTTCCCTGTTTCTTATTCTAGTAACTTCCATATTTGAAGAATTCTAAGTTCCATAATTCCATAATTCTCAGCCAACAGTTCCTTTGGCTCAGATTTATAGAAACTGAAGTCTGGAAGACTTCTGACTGAGGTAGACTATCTTAATGTCTTTTTTACTTCTCTGATTACTCTTCGGTTGTTCCATTTTTACATATTTTGTTACAGAAGAATCAAAGTTGCATTGAAGGCATTTTGAATACTAGTCATAATTAATTCTCTCCTGTCAATGCAAAAAAAACAACACCCCCGAAGAAGAAGAACAGTTCGAGTTCTGACTATTTACATTTCTAGCAACATTCTCCACCTCTAGCATAATAATTTACAGACAGCTGGAGTCTGTATGATTATGTTACATTAGTAAGATAATTCACAGGATTTCAGCCCCTTGAGATCTTCCTTCTATCCACCATCATCAAAGAAAAATATCTGGAAAGAAATTAAGAGCATAGTATGAGACTGTAACTGTCTCTTACTGAAACACATGATGGGTTAGTGCAACATCAAGTCCTGACTAGAACTGGCTTTCTGCAACTTAATCTAGAAATGCCATGGACTGAAGCAAGAATATTTATACTGTTTTACCAGAGCATGCTGGCTTGAAATCTCTACAGTACAGTACTTAGCAGTGCAATTTAATTTTTGAAAGCAAAAAATATGTTTAAGTACAAAATTCAAATCACTTGGGCAAATTAACATATACTATTTAAGTCTGACACCTTTAATGAGAGATACAAAAGGAAGTGCATAGGAAATACACTGTGGACAAGGCATTAACCAAGTCCTAATATGTATTCATTGCAAAATATGAAATTTGGATCTGTTTGTTTTATATATTTGGTCTAGTGGTTAAAGCACCAGGGTAGAAACCAGGAGACTATGAGTTCTAGTCCCGTTTTAGCCATGAAAGATGGTTGGTGATTTTGAGCCAGTCACCCACTCAGTCCAGAAAGTCAGTCTCAGGTGACAAGCTGGTCCATCAATTGCTGTCACTACCAATGGATCAACACTTGGTTGATCTGAAAAAAGCAGACCCTGCACTTGCTTGAAAACATTAGGAAGAAAAAAAAGTGTGAAGAACAAATATGGCTTTTACATAAGTTGTAAACTCATGCTTGTAGGGCTAGGGCTCTGGAGAGACAGTCTGACTCACTTTGAGAGCAAATTGTAATGCCCTAGGGGGAAAAAACATGATCCCTATTGAGGTAGTCCATCCTAATTATCAGAAAAATGAATTGACCTTCCCATTATCTAACACAGGAAAAACAAGATAAAGTTCTAATAGCAGTTGCAACTTTTTCTTTTCTTTTATCAAAACAATAAATTTGCAGGGAAGTTAAACTATTATGATACCAAAAGAAAAGAAAAGCAATCCCAGGAAAGTATACAGCTACTTTAGGAATTGAATGGTACATCTCAATGTCCTCCTAACTTTTGGCTTGAGAATGCTTGACTAATCATTCCTGAAGGGCACCCCTGCATGATGAAGTTTTCCTCTCATTTCCACTCTAAAAGGCCAATTACTTCAGAACCACAGGTGAAGTGCATTTTTTTGTTTTCCCCAAACAGAAGCCTTGATATTTGTATGATGAACTAATTATGTGATCAGAAGAGGGATCTGCCCTGTTCTTATTTTAGCCGATGCAGGCATGCCTGCACTTTCCAATGGCCTGCAATAGATAATTGCTGACAACCAGATCATACAATGGGAAAAGTATGACCTTCTGAAGTCATTTCCATTCTCTTTTCCCAGACCCCATGTGTAATGTTGGGGCTTTGCCCACAATAGTTGTACTGTCTAAAACAAGTAAGCTTTTGCATTTCATCCAGCAGTGCCCATGCAACCTGCTGATATACTGTCCAAGGTATTCTACAGATTTCTACATACTGTGTCAGCAGGTCATGCAAGGTATATGTGAATTGAGAATCCTCTTGCTTCAGTCATTGCCACTTACCTCTCCAATAAACTATCTGACGATTTGGAGAACAGGATATTATATGGTCTTATAGAATTATCTGGAGTAAATGTGTAGCCTATGTCTCCTGAGGAAACGGACATGTTCTTCCCGACTGCGAGCTCAGTCACCTGTTTGTTAAATGCAGGTCCTTTCTGCTTTGTCAAGTCTGCCCAGGAGGTATCCTGTCATTGGATCCATGAAGTGATACCTGGTTATTTGAGGGAGATGGTTGTCCTTACAGCCTTGAAGCAAACTGTGGTACACCCTCTCCTCAAGAGGTCATCACTGAATTTGGCAACCCTGAAAAATTTCCATCCATTCCCTTGTTGGGAAGGTTTTAGTGAAAGTAGTTGGGCTTTAGCTCCAGAGGATCCTAAAGGAGATAGATTATTTAGACTCATTTCAGTTGGGTTTCAAACTGGGTTACAATATGGAGACAGCATTGGCTCTCCTTATTGATTTACTGTGGCAAAGCAGGGAAATGAGATTTCAGCTTTCCTTATACTTCTAGATCTTTCAGCTGCTTGATTGTGGTATCCTTCTAGATTCAGCTGCACAGCTTGGGACAGAGGTCAATGATTTTCAGTGGTCCTCTTCCTTTCTTTGTGTCTGGTTTCAATCCGTGCTAACAGACTTGAGAGATTGAGCTAACATCCCCCTCATTTGTAGACTGCTGCAGTGCTTGACATTCAATCCTTTTCTGTTAAAAATCTACCTGAAACTGCTGGGTGAGGTCATCCATTGGTTTTGGGTGAGGTATTGTCAGTATGACACCCAATTATACATCCAAAGTGATATTGTCAAAGTCCTATCTCACTGGTTCAATTCAGCAGATAAAACATACTCCATGTCGGGTAATCTCTGTCATGGTGCCTGCCTTCTGGAATATTTTCTGAGATCCAGACAGCTCTTACCTTGATGATGTTTAGGAAGGTATTAAAAACCCAAATATTCTTCCAGGCTACGGATCAATAAAAGGTTGACCTCCTGTTAGATGGCCTTGCTTTGGTTTTATGTTGCTTCTGAGGTTGTCCATATTTTTTTCCTTGTTTTGTATTTACTTTTTACTTTTAATTGTAAACCGTCCAAAGTTGGGTAGCCGATAATCTTTATCTACAGCTGTCTGTCTATTTCTCTCTATCTGCTCTATAAAATCATACACATGGAATGGGTTTACTGTCTGTCTTTCCACCTCATGAATCATGTGCTGCAAGTAATCATGGGAGTAGATAGGTCTTTCCAGTAAAGCAGGAGAGGAGAACCCTTTCTGCTTTACTGAGACACACTCAATCCAGGTTCTGACAAATGGCTAAACCCATCATTCTAGCCATGTGTGAACTTGCCTTTTTCTCCAACCCCAGTTTCACTTCACATTAGAGGTGATTGGTGGAGGTTTTTCACTATTAGAGCAATGCTACTCCCTGTCCTCATTAACAAAGAAAGCAGAGTTAAAATTGGCTATGAGACAGATCAAATTTATGCTGACATACATTGTGCTGCATCATGGACTACGCACATTAAACTACCTCTTTGGATGTGCCCAAAATAGGTCCTATGTCTATGCCTCCTTATACTCTGAAGCATCTTTTTGAAACCAAATCCTAAAATGCTATACTGTACAGCCTTAGAAATCAATACAGAGAGGCTTTGATTACACTACTTTAATAATTCAGTTTATTAAAATACCAATAACAGTATTTTGCTTTTGTGATATGTGATAAAAAGTGCAGCAAGTATATTTTTATTATTGTGGTCAATATCCATGGCAAATTTCAGATAGAAAAGAAATTATTTTCAGTGGAAAAGAATGTTAGTAAGGTAAAATTAATGTCCCTTCTTGAATACGGCAAAAACTCACTGCTAAGACTAAAGATGAAAGGCTTAAGGGATTAACCTAGTGGTCTTTTCCACAACAGAAAACAATCACTGAATCAGCCAGCGAAGATAATTCACTAAATATTATTATACATGAGATAAAGATGAGAGGTACTGGAAAATTATTAAGGAAACTGGTCAGTAGTGAACTACAAGAATTCACTACATCCAAAATGTTACCAACTTTTAGTCTGAATGAGTGTGTGTATATGTGTGTATCAGTGATGGTATTCAAAAGTTTTTACTACCAGTTCTGTGGGCGTGGCTTGGTGGGCGTGGCAGGGGAAGGATACTGCAAAATCTCCATTTCCTCCCGATCAGCTGGGACTCGGGAGGCAG